>JAKTSR010000017.1:0-125510 GCA_030580325.1 Sugiyamaella sp. yHKS617 | reverse complement strand
GCTGCGCTCGAGCCATTCCCGGGAGGGGCCCTCCTCGAGCGCAGCGAGAGGAGCAGCGGGGTCCGGGGCAGCACCCCGGCCGCCGGAGGCATGCCCGCCCGGCTACGTCCCAGACGGGGCGGATTCAGGGGGCCGAGCGTTCGGCTCTGCACGTGACCGCGAGAATTGCGGGGTACAGACGCACCTGCCCGCTTAGCTGCAAGCAATGCTATAAGGAAGGTGGGTTGATGTTTGTTAAATGTCGTCCGTCCGACTATAGTATTGCCTGCTCGTTACTGAGTGCACGTACCGATACCGATACCAAATTGAAGCCAGCCTGAAGCGCAAGCTCGTGGTCTCTCTCTGTGCCTATATATTTCTTGGGACCGCTTTCCTTTTGGCTCGTTTTGTCTGAACGTGCTAGAGAGTGGACGTTTGTAGTGCAGTCGGCGCAGGGCCCGAGGTCCATATTTTCGTTTCGGTGAGGTGATCTGTGATCCTAGTCATGTCGGACAAACCGGTCAAGAAGCGCGTGCAACCCAGCGACATTCCGCCGCTGGCTAACGCCTTTTCGGGTGCTATTGGCGGAGCGGTCGCGAATCTTGCAGTGTTCCCGCTGGATCTGGTCACGACCCGTTTTCAGGTCCAGACAAAGCTCGAGACGGCCGAGAAATACGACGGCCTGGCCGACGCCTTTGTCAAGATATACAAGGCTGATGGCGTGGCTGGGTTCTACGACGGCGCGGTCAGCGATACCGTCGCCACTACTGCCCAGGCGTTTTTCTACTTCTTTGCCTACGATGCCCTGAGGTCCCGACGGCTATCGAGCCACGCGAGCCGAAGAGGCGGCGTAGCTCCCTCGACGCTTGGTGTCGGCGAGGAGCTGGCTATTGGTTCTCTGGCTGGCATATTCGCCAAGTTCTTCATCTCGCCGTTGAACAATATTGTCGCTCGGCAGCAGACTTCGGCCTTGGTCAAGAAAGAACTGGAATCAAGTGCCGACGTGAAAAGCACTGGCGCACCAGCTGCTCCTCTTCACAGCCATGACTCGGCTGCATCCATCGTCAGAGCCATTTATAAAGAGCGCGGACTGCTGGGGTTCTGGTCTGGTTACAAGGCCACAGTACTGCTATCGATCAATCCCTCGTTGACCTACTACTTTTTTCAGCTGTTCACGGCAATTCTGATCCCCAAGGGCCGCCGCAAGAACCCCACCAGTGTTGAGATCTTCTTTCTCGCAGCCTGGGCAAAGACAATAGCTACTCTGATCACGTATCCTGTGATCCTGGCCAAGACCCGCATCCAGATTGTCAGGGCGACCAAGTCTGCCGGATCCATCTTTTCCCAGATCCTCAGGACCCTCGAAACGGAAGGTGTTGCAGGACTCTACATGGGCGCCCGCTCACAGATTCTCAAGGGCTTCTTTAGCCAGGGAATCACTATGATGACCAAAGACCAGATTGCCCGTCTGATCATCTACGTCTACTTTGTAGCTAAGAAATATATCGCCTAGACCATGCACTATTGCTACGCGCTGTGCTGGATATCTTATAGACTTTAATATTACTTCTCTTTGCTTTAACGTAAATTACTGACTCGTGAAATTATAACCTGTGCATATAACTTTGCATATACATCTTAAATAAACAACAATTTAACATCTGTTACTCCATATCCGGCGCGACTGTCAAATCGACACGTGATGTATGGAAGAGCGTTTCGAATGCACACGCTTCGAGTTCACATGAATTCGTGTTCAACCCCTGAGAACGTATCAGGATGTTTGCTTCAGATGTTGCCATCTCGTGGATAGCAGGAACCTTCCTGGTCGTCTCTCCGTTGACGTCGTATCTTGACACGGTCATAAATATCTATCGCACACAGTCGTCGGCAGGATTCTCGCTAGACGTGTGTGGGATCATGCTAATATCCAGTTTCTTGAAAGTGTTTTTTTATCTTGGGAGGCCCTACGAGTATTCTCTATATTTACAGGCCTGGGTTATGATATTTATCCAATTGGTATTGTTAAAATTTGCATTGGATCATAGACCGCGTCAGTGGATGGGAGGTCCTCTAGATCACGATCCCTCTTTGTCAACCTCAGCTGCCAACAGCAGAGTGGCCAAAAGACCCTGGAATTTCTGGGCCTGGGACAATCCAATGCATTACTGGAACTTCCTCATTCGCATCACTGGAGTTCTGGCAGTTCTTCAGATCGTTCTTGGAAGGATTCCACTCTATGTCGAATCCGTAGGTCTGGTCGGTCTACTGATAGAAGCGGTCCTGCCGCTCCCTCAAATTCTCACAAATTCCGCCCGTGGCTCGGTGGAAGGGTTCCGACCCTCGCTGCTCATCTCGTGGCTGGGAGGCGATATTTCCAAACTGTCATTTTTTGCATTTTCCATGGCCAGAGGCTCGTCGAGTGTCGCACCGCAGTTCCTAATATGCGCGTGCATCCAGGCCACTTTTGACGCATTTATCGGCCTACAGTACTACATGTATTCCACCGGTCGGTGGTCAGCATCGAAACAGCAGGGCATCATCGCATCTCGCCAGCGGGCCAACAGCCTGAAACATATAGAGCCGAGGCCATAACCTGAGTTCCAGTCCTGGCCGGGCTACAGCGGCTCCTATGGCGGCTGGGGCTGAGCCCCAGATATCATTGCTACTCTCACTGTGCTCGGGTCGTCCAGTAGGTATAGATCATAGAATCATAGACATTAATTTGCATATTTAAAATAAACAGTCGTAATAACAAGCAAAGGACTCCCAGGCTGGCAGGATTAAGCAGGCGTCGAGCTCGCTGCTGGTTCTGCTGTTTCGTGACCGCTGCTCTCGTCTCTGATCATGGAATCCTCTTCTTCAAACTCATCGTCAGATGCGGCACCGTCAATAGCAGTAGCATCATCGTCGTCGGGCCGGTTAACGTTCTTTCTTCGAGATCTGCCCAGCTTTTCGCACCAACTTTCGGCCTTTTCTAGCGTCTCGTCGACTATTGACGTAATCTGGTCAAGCATAAGCAGACTCTCTCGGGCCAATGATAGCACTCTGCCTCCAATCTCCACATCCGAGTGCGCTAGGTTAGCAGCTACCGCAGCTGATGCCTGGTCTTCTGTCAAGTGTATACTTGTAGCAGCAGTAGACTCGGCACCTGGGGATTTGAGGTCTGGCGAGATCGTTCCCGCAGAGTCCGGCTGGGCAACCTCTGACTTAACACTGTCTGTGGTGCTGCCTGAATCAGCATTAGCGACTGCTTCCGACGCAGTTCGTTTGTGCAAGTTAATGGTGCCAGTCGATTTCGCAGCAGCGCCGCTTGCCCACGAGTTGGCCATCATGGTTGTCCGAGGCGTGCCAGGAGTACCGGGTGTACGGGGTGTATGCGATAGTGTGAGGGCCCATTTAGCAGGAAGACGGAGAATATAATTACGGACATGGGTTCGGGCCGGTTCAGGTAACGAATTGCCTGCAAAATTAGAGACAACAGTGACAACCTTTTTGACAGTAGTGAGGATATCCTGTTTAATGGCGGCAATGGTATATTTTTTGGGAGGCTTTCGATCGGCAGGAACATGATTCGAGGCAATCTGCTGGGCCATGGCATGAGCAGCTTCTTCATCCAGCAGTTCCTGCAGCATGTTGATTTTCGATGCGAGATGGGCATTTGCAAGCTTGAGGAAGCGAAGGCAGTATCTTAGCCTCTGACGGGATTCTGATGAAAGTGAGGCTAGAGATGTGGCCGTGACAAGTACTCTTCTCCACTTAGGACGCCCGGTCGATGATGTGGACGTAGTAGCGGAAGTGGCCGTATTGGTGCGTATTAATGAGGCAAGCGAGCTCGAAGAAGCTGAGCTGCTAATGCTGTGTGAACTACTTGGAGTAGTCGTGCCAAACATGGCGTCTTCTCTCTCCGTGTCCTTTTCCTTTTCTCTTTCTCGCCTGTCATTCTTAGGGATAATGACAGCTTCAATCTTCTCAGCAGAATACTTGAATCTGGGGGAAAACGATTTGGACGAGTTATAAATATTGACGGCTGATGATACCAGCGGATGCGAGGACACTTTTGTAAGTAGAGACGTAGTTGGGGTCGACTGAGCAGAGGCTCTTGGAGGCGGCGGCGGGGGCGACACACTGGTCCTTGCGCTGTCGCGCAGCGACTCCAGCACCTCAGCCGCCAACTGGTCTTCCTGGCTGCGCATCATCCAACTGCTCGCCAGTGCTCTCTACCAAGTCCAGGAACAAGACGAGGTGCAAGACGGGGTGCAAGACCAAGTGCACGACCAAGTGTAAGACCAAGCACAAGTGCCAGAGTAGAACAAGTGCAAGTGCAAGCGCAAGGCAAGCTAAGTGCAAGTCCAGAAACAAGTAGAACCAGAAACTTTTAAATGAAAAATCGAAATCTAGAGGAACACTCTCTAAGTCCAAGAAAAGATTTACCAGCTGACCTCGGACTATATATAGACTTCGCTAGGTCACCAGTGTCTCAGGTTCGGGGTATTTGAATATGAAGAGAACAAACACTCCTTGTGTTCAGAACGATACCAGCCACCGAATACAGAGCTAAAAACCAGGAATAAAAGAACAAGCGGTCAGCGACAGCAGCAACAGTGTACGCTTATGACTGAAGTCCGCAATGATAATCTGAGAAAAATGCATGAAGGATACTGTTGTTATCAGTCTAGGTATATCTTTGAAATGCATGTGAAAGCGGGCACAGCCGCGTACTGGCGCTCTTGTGGTCACATGCAAATGCTGCCTGCGAGAGCCTCCCGCTCCACGGTATCGGCATCACTTCACTCCCTAAAACAACCGTCCTCACAGCCTTAACTGCCTGCCACCCCGTGCCGAAACACGGGGCTCGCGCAAGCGAGGTGGGGGATCCGAGCCACAAGCTGCACTGGCCTGTAGGGTGCGACGTTGCTCTGCTCGCTGCGCGAGCGGTTCTCCCAGTGGAGTGGCCCTCCTCGAGCTGCGGGGCAGCTCCCCGGCCGCCGGAGGCTTCCGGGGTCGCGCGGGGCCCTGCAGGGCCTGCCGTCGGAGATGCATGAAGAGACAGTTATGAATATAAATATGTTACAATTATGATAGGGGCGGAGACGGTTACTCGGGCTTGAACTTGAGACTGATGCTGTTGACGCAGTGGCGGGCGTCGGTGGGGGTGTTGTAGCCCTCGCCGTAGAACACATGGCCCAGGTGGCCGCCGCAGTTGGCGCAAACCATCTCGGTACGCTCCATACCGTGTGACGAGTCTCTGTTCAGACGGATCGAGCCGGGGATGGCCTCGTAGAACGCTGGCCAGCCGCAGTGGCTATCGAACTTGGTGCTGCTGCGGTACAGAGGTTCTCCGCAGGCAGCGCAGTTGTAGACGCCGTTGGCTTTGTGGTTGTTGTACTCGCCGGTTCCTGGGGCCTCGGTGCCTTTCTGGCGCAGGATCCGGAACTGCTCAGGACTGAGAATGGCCTTCCATTCTTGGGTGCTCTTGGTAACTGGGAAGTCCGACATGTTGGGTCTAGAAGTGTGAAACTTGCGCTGTACTATGAATTGAGTTGCTCGAGAGCTTGCTCTTATTGACTGGTATGCTGTGCGGTGCGGGTTGGATAGAAATAATCTGCTGATGGAAAATCGAGTCATATATATAGGTCCAGCTGCGTATAGTGTGTATTGTCAGTGAATAAATATACATGCATCGTCTCAAATTTCCTGCTCTTGGATCTCCGCTCGAATCCGCTCGCGCTAGGCGCGAACAGCGAAGTTAGCCGTGCATGCGTATGCTTGCTGATGTGATATGATAGCGCTTGTTTAATGTGGAGACGGCCGTTGTCACTGCGCCCCGTGTCGGGCCCGCGGACGAAGCACTCGCTGCAGTGCAACGACCGCCGTTGGACCAACACACATTGGCGTCCAGACCGCTCCAAGCCCGCCCCAGCACTTGAACCCGGCTGTACTCTCTAAATATGATGACATCTAACCAAACTGTTAAAAATCCGGCCGGCTCGTGTTCCGCCGCTTCTCGGCTTCTGTCCGCTTGCTTCGCGTACTGAGTGTATGGTGGGCTGGGGCGGATGTCGAGGTCTGGATTCGGCCGTGTGCTTGACGTTCGGAACATTTGATTTCAATCAGATAATGCTAGCAGCTAACCCAGGGGATAGTGCAGCTGGGTGTCTACTGATGATCGATAGGTCTTAGCGTGTAGGTACTGGGAGAGGTAATTAAGAAGCCATGTAGGAGCGCACACTGGTTTATGGGGAGCCAAGTAGTCTTTAGGGCTTCATGCAATATGTATCGTGGAGCATGCCGTCAGACTCATCCTGTGCTCATCCAGCTCTCCTCCTTCTCAGGTTCATCTCCTGTTCAAGCACATGCTGATGTTCGTATCACGTTCCAGCACATACTCATGTTCATACTCATCAATCATATCATGTTCATACACATGCGATGCCTAGTTCATATCATGTTCATATCGCGTTCATATCGTCATATCATGCTCATACCCATACTGTACCCCTCCGCTCACGGCCTCATCTCGACTGGTACTCAACGTTCTTATACCTGTACTTGTGTTTGTATATCGACTTAATGTCAATAGTGACACTCTCCTTCAAACGAGAGGCCAGTAACTGAAGCCGTTGGGTGGAGTCATATCCCTTTAAAGAAGACCAGTAACGGACCACTTCGCGCTGGATCGGGGGTAGCACCATACTGGACACCACCTGCTTCGCAGGAAGAAGGCTGTTTTCACTGGTGTACTCGCCAAACAGCGCGGATAAATAGGCACCGTAGCATTCAAACAAATTGTCATCCCCCTGAATAAGTTGATAATGCTGCTCAAAGAAACGGATGGGGTCCGTTTCCATGGAAATGTACGCCTTTTTGATCAAGTCTGCTCGCAAGTAGGGATCCATGTGTAAATGAGTATTGCTGTTCAGGGGTGGTGGAAATGAGCGTTCGTCGACGAAATATACTATAAATATAGAGCCATTGTCGTGCAACTAGGGGTAGCTGTGCTGTACATTTAAGGGGGAAAGGTCATGCACCCTAGAGTACAACACTCGCATATTTATACCGAAAATCGGCGAGACCCCGGCAGTTCCTAGGCAGCCCCAACATGAGGCATTGGACCCTGGCTCACCGGAATCAACAAAGGCCCCTCTCTATTCCCCTGAACTCTGGACCCCTTAGCCGATGATTTCCCCGGTCTGTGGCCCTTTTGGACCCGAGCAGGTACCAGATCTAATATTATTGGACCTGCATACATACAGTGTACTTTGATAAGATAATCTGCCTGAGACCCATGCGCACCGTCTCCACGGTTCTGTGCTGGAGCCCACTTCGCGATGAGGCCTCGATCTGGGCCTCCTCCGGCCGGCCGCCGCGGTGCTGCCCCAGACCTCTGCCGACTCGAGCTTCGCCCTGGCGGTTACCGATTTCCGCGACGCAGGCCGGAACTCTGCATCTTTTCGGGGTGAGTACTCCCGCTGGAGGGGCCGCAGGCGAGGGGGATTAGCCTCCGGTTGCCGGGGCGCTGCCCCGGACCCCGTGGCTCCTGCTTCGCAGGAGGCCGGTGGAAGGGCCCAAATCGAGTGCAGCGAGAGGAGTCTTCGGCGGCCGGAGCGGGCAATTCCCGGTGGAAGAGCCCGACTCGAGCGCGGCGAGAGGAGCAGCGGGGTCCGGGGCGCTGCCCCGGACCCCATGGTTCCTGCTTCGCAGGAGGCTATTCCTGGTGGAAGGACCCGACTCGAGCGCAGCGAGAGGAGCAGCGGGGTCTGGGGCAGCGCCCCGGCCGCCAGAGGCGCAGGTGGGAGGGGACGAAATGGATGCCTCGTGTGGTTGCTGCTTCGCAGGAGGCTACTCTTGCTGAAAGGGCCGACTCGAACTCAGTCAGGAGCCACGGTGTCCAGGACAACTCCCCGACCACTAGATGGAGGGCAAAATATTAGGGGATCGATGAGGAAAAAATAACGTCACAGACAGGACTCGAACCTGCGCGGGCAGAGCCCACTGCCTGGCTAACTAATGTATAGCAGGGCAACGCCTTAAAACCACTCGGCCACTGTGACCCGATTTGGCAAAAAAGTTGTGTACATCCCTGTGGCCTGCAACTCAAAGGGGACCATGTCCAGCCAGTTCCATACAAAATGCGCTTTCCGACGTGCCACTCACTGTGACGGATGCAAATTGTCATTCACCTAACAAAAATGCCCCATAGATGGCCCTGGCAGGCTTGGGAGACGCCCGTGACTCGGGAGAGTGAGATGCATGGGCAGCCCGGAAAAAACTGCCCGAGTAGCGCAATTGGTTAACGCGTTAGACTTCTATGCTTTCACAAGTTGGAATCTGAAGATTGTGAGTTCGACCCTCATCTCGGGTGCATGACTCCGTTTTTGCTCCTGCTGGCTTTGTGGTGTTGTTGACCTGTGCGCCTCCGGCGGGGTGGAGCGCTGCTCCAGACCCGGCTGGGCTCTCTCCGCGAACAGCGTTAGTGCCTGCTAGCCAGCCCAATGTGTTTTGCCCAGTATTCTAAAATAATCAGGGACAAGAGGAGCTGCCCCGGTCGGATATCGTGTCCCTGAGCGAGGCGGCACCTACAGAGGGGAAAAGGAACGGAAACAGGACAGAAGAAGAGCAAAAACAGAGTCATGCACCCGAGATGAGGGTCGAACTCACAATCTTCAGATTCCAACTTGTGCAAGCATAGAAGTCTAACGCGTTAACCAATTGCGCTACTCGGGCCAGAAAATTTTGATCTGCCAGACCGTTATGCACTTTTATTTAAGGTTGCATGGAACGTTTCTCATCATGTATGACACGGGTTAGGGCCGTATTAAACGCCCAGTTGTCTCAACAGCTGGGCTGCTGTCTAACCTGTCTAGTTACTTTAGTGGGAATACTCTCAGATCCAGTGGATATCCAGTGGAAGGCACGACAGGCAGTAGCTTCAGTGCATACGAGCCGAAGCCGGCCACACTCTAGCCGAAAGAGCCTCGATGTGGCTATTCAGAGCTCTTTGCCTCTACTTTGGGGTGCCGCGCCCCACCAGTCATTTCTCATGCCGCGAAATCTGAGCAAATAGAAGTCCAGGAATTCTCGGACAAATCTTATTGTCATATATGCGCAGTCTAAAAGAGATTTGGAAATTTCTGTGACTCTCTGTCATAGTTAACTGGCTCTCTAATACTCCGAGATTTACCCACCGGGAAGCGAGGATAGACAACAATAAGTTCCTCAAAAGGCCAGGGTAGGGGCACGATTTAGTGTGAGATAAAGGGCGATGAGCTTGTACCAACTCGGCGGAGTAGATTTAGTGGCAACTGTGGTCATCTACAAGCGGAGTGCTCGTATAATCGTTATATAAGCGTTCACGCGGCGTCATCTGTGTTAGGCAGGCTGGTCCAGAGCACCTATTTCACCAGCGAGATTCCCGAGCGAGGAAATTAACTGGTTAACTGGTCGGGTTCGATTGTTGTTGTATTCGAGACATTAACCGCGAAAATATACAGTCTCCTAAGGACGGGTTTGCCCTGCGATAATACGCCTTAGGATTTCAGAATTGCGAAGTCTGTGTGTGTTTCTCAATTTTATAGGACTAAACTTGCCTTGATTCATTAGTTGGGCCGTGTGCATCGAACTGTCGGTCTTTCAAGTTAGGGAGTTTATATCTTGAGCGCCATGTCATCCGAAGACGAGGTTGACGTGTCTAATAGCATTGAAGACCGAAACGAGCTACACGATTCAGATGGCCCTGGGTCCAGAGGCGATTCATTGCACGCACATGGCGACAGCAACGGCCACGGCATCAACAGCGCCTCGGCCGCTAAACGGCACATTGCTTGCTCGCTGTGTCGTAAACGAAAGCTGAAATGTGATGGTAAACGACCCAAATGCTCTACCTGCGCCAAACAAAATCACATTTGTGAATATTCAGAGACATTCCGGAAAGCCGGTCCACGCAGAGGCTATGTCAAGACTCTGGAGCAACGAGTCAGTCAGCTGGAACAGCTTCTGGCCGATGCCAGTACGAGGACCTTTACAGCAGCTCCGGTCAAGGCAGAGTCTGCTATGTTCGATAACGAACATGACACCAGCCCGGATAGTACCTTTAATGCCCCTACTGGAGATGTTGGCGTGGGCACTGCTGGCCACGGTGTTGGCGGCGCTATAACATCGGGACTTGGTATCCCTGTTGACCCTACTGAAAATATTATACATCATGGCGAATCTGGGTCGAATTTTCTCAGGCATCAGGGTGAAAACATAAATAGGATGGAGTCTGGGGACCAAAGAGTCCACGATGAGTATCTCAGCCCTCATGATATGCAAATATCAGGCTCAAATATGGATGAGGCTCTGCCGCCAGAGGAGATGACTAAAGAGCTTCTCGATTTGTACTTTAATGGCTTGAACAGGATGATACCTCTAATCGACAGGACGAGGTTTATGGCGAGAATGTCGCTAGTGCCGTCGCAAAGACCAAAACTGTTCCTGCAATATGCGATCTTCTTGCAGGCTTCGTGCACCACCGACAAGTATACTTCACTATCATCGCTGTTCTACAAGCGGGCATGCAAGTATATGTACAAGGCGGAAACAAGCTCTAAATTCAGGGATGTAGCCAGTGTTGAGTATGTACAAGCTTCGATTCTTATCAGCACCTTTGAGTACCGAAACGCTCTGTTCCCTCAAGCCTGGCTAAGAGTAGGCTCCACGATGCGAGCCTGTCAGATGCTAAATATGCATGTTGTGGACGTTGAAACGTTTGATACCAACTCAGACGAAGTGACCATGTCAGACTCAGCAATAGTAGACGAAATCAGACGAACCTACTGGGTAGCTGTGTTGTGCGATCGAACGGCCTCGTCTGGTACAGGCTGGCCATCTATCTCTAACATGGACGATGTTTTTACTAAGATCCCCCTTGACGACGGTGCAGCCGACTTAGGTGGCAAGTCCAGACTGGTGTCATTTGAGAGTATTTTCCGAAACCCAGATATTCTTGCTCGCTACCGCGGATCGAGGTTGGTTATTTACATTCTCTACTCCGAATGCCAGTATGAGATTGCTAAACTCATCATGTTTCCTCGCAAGGAGAACGATCTGACTGCGGACGGCTCCTGGATGGCACAGTACACACGCGTCGACCATCTCCTGTCGTCGTTGATATTTGTTCTCGACCCGGTTCCAGCTAGCGATGAGTCGGCCGACCGTAACTTAATTATCAATGTGCATCTCATGGTACACACTGCTATTCTCTGTCTCAACAAATGTGCATTATTGGGAATCCAGAACTCGCCAGATCTCTTACGACTGTTTAAGAAAGAAGAATTGTTGCAGAGGTGCGCCAATGCCGCTACAGAAATCACTCTGTTAATCCGCATGTCGCGCGATATCTCGAGTATCAGTGCCCATCCCATTCTGACTTTTGTGGTGTATACATGTGCGCGATTTTTCTTGACGGCAGTGCAATCCGGGGCTGCTGAGTTCAAACGATTCAAGACTCACTTGGACTTCCTCATCACCACACTTCGCATTATGAGAGTGTCTATGCCCATGGCCCAGATGTTCTCTGACAGTATAGTGGCTGCTGCTGGCGAAATGTTCAAAGGGCGACCACCGCCAGAATTCGATAGCAAGATGCCGCCAAGCTGTCTATGGCCCGAACTCGATATCAGGCCAGACACAATGAGGAGAGACAACGAAATAAACACCCCACAAAGTATAAGTAGTACGGGCACGAGTGTGAACCTCGGGGTGACAGATGGCCCCAGCTTAGCCATAAGCACCTCAGGCGAGTACGGTGGGCGTATCTTCAACTTCGCTGACAAGACTGGCAGCAGTCAGACCAGCGACACGAACCCTGGCCAGGCGTACGCGGACAGTGTGAAATCTACACGGTCTCCAGAAACCATTAACACCGGGTCCAGCTCCATGTCGGACGACCTCAGTCGTTTACAGTCGGACAGTGCCACATCCGCCACCAGCGGCAGTGGCAGCAGCAACTACATCCCCATTCCCTCGGGACTGACTCCGCTGGCCGGCACACCGGACCCCACGGGGCTGGGCCACCTGGCATCCATGCCGGCAGTGGGCCAGCAGAGCGCCAACTTCGCCGTCAACCTCGACTGGTCGTCGCTCATGACCACCGAGGCCATGTGGAACGACATCCTCTCGTCCAACACTCAATAGCAGCCATCCACTGGTTATTTGGTATTAATTTATTTATCTTACTTCCCCCGGTACCAGCCAGCGGGGCATCCCCTCCGCGCCTCCGGCGGCTAGGTTGGCGGACCGGAAGAGTCGCCCGCCCGTTGGGGGGCATGATTTTCTGTGCCGGCAGCTCGAAAAAATAGCCCAGCCGGTGATCTTATCGCGCACGCTGCACCTACCACCTGCCTCAGCCTCTTGCAGCCGGTCTGTGTCTTTAGTCCCATATCTTTTTTGAGCCGACGCACCGAGAGTCGACGTACAAATAGAAGTCTGTCTGGTAGTGACAGCTGAACACCAGGGAAGAGTTGCCAGTTCAAGTTGTTGAGAGCAGACTGACAAACCGACCGCCAGACTGTGCTCAGGCTGGTATTATCGCTCTTTTGATACGACTACCCTCGTTTGCTGAGATCATCCCGTGGCTATAGGACAAGTATCGGACTTGAACAGTGACTACTGAATAGTGAAGTTTGCGAGCGACTATTGGCTAGCGAATAGGTAATATCGGACCAGTTAAAATTGACTGTTGAGAAACCAGTGCCAGTATCGAATATTATATTGAAACCTGGAACGTTTGTGCTGTGAATCTTTGTTTCAAGCGAGCTGAATATATAATGTCGTCGACAGCAGTGCCAAAGAAACAGTCGGCTCATAGACGGAAGCCGTCGACCCCTCCTCCTATGGACTCGGACAATCTTGAGGAGATAGTTCTGCACAAGCTGGACTCGTTTCTGTACAAACTGGAGACCAAGCTAGATAGCTTTGAAGCGTTCGGATTACAGAAGTTGAGTCAGGTCGACGAGAGTGTGCAGCATGCCTACGAAGTGTTGCTGAAAGTGCGGAAAGGAGTTATTGGAGAGGGATGGAGGAAAGCAGAAGCCTTCATGAAGATTATAGAGGAGAACTATGAGGCCATGTCGGGCCAGACTTTCGGTAGCAGCGACGAGGACGAGCTTGCTCACCATGAGCAGGATGGACTGGACGCACCGGACGCACCGGACGATGCAACTGTGAAAGCAGATCAGAAGCAATCTAAAGCTAGTGAGGGCACCAAGGCCCAAAACACCAAGAAACATGCTGGCTCCACACTTGGTGTTCCATCTATCGCAACTGTAACTTCCACTTCCACATACAGCAAAGTGTCAGATGCTCTTCGAACGCTAGAGACCAAGCTTCAGGATGTGGAGGAGAAATATTCGTATCTTCTTGACAGCAGTGCTCTGTCAACTGCCGTGGCCAGAGCTCTTCATGCTGCCAAGTCGAGACTGCTTACATACGACGAGCTGCCTAAGGAATGGCGTGAGAACCCATACATTATCAGAGGATACCGATTCTGCAAGGGATACACGGACTGTGTATATAGTCTTGTTAAGGTGCACAATGAAACATGCAATATCTGGACTCATGTCATTGGTTTCTTCGTAATGCTAGCACTGGCGTTTTTCCATCTGCCTAACACAATCTCCTGGAAAGACTCATCTGTTTACGACAAGCTGACGATGATTGTGTTTCTAGTGGCTGCTATGAAATGCCTAGTATGCTCAGCTGTATGGCACACATTCAATGGTATTGCCCACCTACCGGCTAAAAACAAGTTTGCATGTGTCGACTACACCGGAATCACAGTGCTGATTGCCGCCTCGATTCTCACTACCGAGTACACTGCGCTGTACTGCAAACCGTTTGCGCGAAATGTGTATATGACGGTGACGGCACTGTCAGGACTCGGAGGTGCTGCGTTCACATGGGATCCCAAATTCGACAGCCCTGAAGCCCGAGGCCAGAGAATCCTCTTTTTTGTGGGCTTTGCTGTGGCTGGGCTGCTGGGTTTTCTACATGCCTCTGTCTACCACGGACTGGTTCCCACATTCTTCTTCTATCTTCCTGTCTTCAAGAGCCTGTTGTGCTACTGCCTTGGAGTGGTGGTGTACGCATTCCTGATCCCTGAGCGATGGTGCCCGGGATCCATTTTCGACTACTTCGGCATGTCCCACAACCTGTGGCATGTGTGTGTGTTTGGCGGCATATACTACCACTACGTGGCGACCGTGGACCTCCTCGAGAGAGCACACGCCTTCAGCTGTTCGGCTCTTTAAAACACTTGCATCCCATATAACACTATATACATACCCTACCAATAAACTATTGCATACAGATGGCCATTCACAGTCCAGCTATTTGCGCTGCTGCTCTACCAATAGCACAAGCTCTTCCCTGGAAGTGTCTTCTGACGGGAACAGATATCGCTGGTCGGCTGTTAGAGAGTGTTTCAATCACGGTTCTGGCGGTTGGGGTGCTGTCCCCAGACCCCGTAGCTCCTGCTCCGCAGGAGACCATTCATGGGATTGGCCCTCCTCGAGAGGAGCGAGAGGAGCCACCGGGTCTGGGGCGGCACCCCAACCTCGCTGGAGGCGCGCGGTCTGGGACTGGGACAGCTGCGCCGCCGGTCTCGGGCCCGCGACGCTTGCTTACCTTGGAGAGCCAGAGTCTGAGCTCGGCATTGGTCCAGTGCGAGGGCTCGCCGGCAGGTTCAGAGGTGTCTATGGCCTCTTCTTTGAGCGAAACCTTCGACTTGCGACGGGCTGCTGGTCCAGGAGTGCTGGTGGCAGTGGTGCTGGCGAGAACGATGCCAGTGGCCACTATCACGAGGGCTCCGAAGCCGATAATCAGGGATTTGGCATGGTACGAGATGCCTCTGTCAATTAGGGTGGGCATTGCAAAGTAGTTCTTGAATGACTTCCTAAGCGAGAAATAGGGTTGTGAGAAATGTATCGAGAAATATTCTGTCTAGAAAGATGGCAAGACCTAAGACTCACATGTTGGAACATCCAGTGCAGCCAGCATGCGAATGCATGCCGAAGCGGCTCATCACGAGGGATTGCCTAGCGACATAAACGGGCTCCGGCTGTGGACCGAGCATCGAGCTTTGGCCCTGCGACCACAATACGAGACATGTCGTCTGGCGGGTACAAAAATGCCATCCAAGCAGCGGGCCACGATGGGGCTATGGAATCTGCTGACGGAGAATTGTTCTTAAAACCCACATCGCAGCAAGAGCTGCAGTTTTACACATCCATAGCTAGAGACAACGACTGGTTAGACATAACATGCAAGTTCATGGGCACTTTAACCGAGCAGACCTTCAGACGGGAGGAATTAAAAAATGAAGCTGATGATGTATCTTTAGCAAGTCCAGCAATTGAAGTGAATATTAGTCCTGATTCCAGTAATAGTAAGGACATGCCCGGAACACATGCCGATAACGAGCTGGGAAAACTGCAGTCAATCGTGGCCGGGGCCGAGAAAACTCAAGACCTGACATTGATTCAGGGCTACATGGAGAGCACTGATAAGTCGACTCTAGTGCTGGAAAATGCAACATACGGGTTTACTCAGCCCTGTATTCTCGATGCCAAGCTGGGATCCCAGTTATGGGATGAGAGTGCGTCGTTAGAGAAACGAGAGAGGCTTGATCTGGTTTCTAGAAACACGATTAGCGGATCTTTGGGCGTCAGGATAGCTGGAATGTCGCTGTATAACCCGAAGACCAAGGAGCGAATTTGGTACGATAAACAATTCGGCCGCAGCATGCAAAAGGAAGAAGTGATAGAAGGGTTCAGCGAGCTGTTTTTCGACCGACAACGCCTTTTTAATAAAACTAGCACTGATAAGTCAATTGTTGAGGACGAAAAGAAGCGAGTGCTGTGCCATCACATTGTAGACGAGCTCGAGTACATACGCAGCGTAGTGGCCAACTCCGAAGTGCGCATGATCTCTGCCAGCGTGCTTATCATCTACGAAGGCGACGAACAGGCTTTTGAGGAAAAGCTGGCCAGAGGAAACGCGATGGCCGAGGCACTTGATAGCGCCGCTAAAGGAGGACACGACAAAAAGAATGATGATAACGAAAACGATAACAATGAAAATAACGACGATAATGACGACGACGAAGAAGAGGATGATGAAGGAGAAGAAACAAGTGGTCCGGTGCTATACCGCGTGAAGCTCATAGACTTTGCCCATTCTAAATTCACGCCTGGTCTCGGCCCAGACACTAACTCGCTTCAGGGATTAGAATCCCTCATAAAGGTGTTTTCTGAGTTAGAAAAGAGATACGAGGAGGCTGTCTAATCGAACAGCTCTCCGCTTCATGACTGCTTGCTCTCTGACCTGGTTGAACCCCGCGTCCGGCAGCTGGGGCGCTGCCCCAGACCCGGCTGCTCCTCTCGCTAAGCTCGAGTCGGGCGTTGGCCTGCACACTATATTGGGTATCTCAGGGGTGCATGACAGCCCCTAGGACCCTGCGTGGGCGGCAAGGCCCTGCATTTTGACGAGGTTGTGTCACGTGCATATTTAATATTACCTAAATAGGAAATAAAGTCACATTTTTCACTCGGTGGAACTCACATGCTGCGACACTTAGACCGTAGTACAGAGCGATATCATCGTCGTGATCCTTGTATTTGCCTACCACAGTAATCATCAAATAATCAACAATGCCTGTAAGTACAGCGATTGAATGCTGAATTCAGTAGTGCGACAGGATAGCTGTATAGCTAGAACATTGATTGTGCCATTTCTTGTCAAGCTTATAGTGGTTCTGCTCTGCCCGATTTCTCGACGATGGGTTAACTAACACATGCACAGAAGGAACTCAAAGACATCAAGCTCTTCCTCGAGCTCGCCCGTAGAAAGGACGTGAGATCCGCTACCATCAAGAAGAACGCTGCTCAAACCAAGTTCAAGATCAGAGGATCCAGATACCTTTACACTTTGGTCGTCAAGGACCAAGACAAGGCCCAAAAGCTCATTCACTCTCTTCCCCCTGGTCTTAAGACCACTGAGATCAAGAACAAGCAACCCAAGAAGGCCACCAACTAAGTTTAATGACGGTCTGCAATGATTTATATTCTATTATCTTTTCTTGTTCATGTTCTGTAATGGCGGATTATCTAAGTTAGGAAGGGCTCTAAACTTGGGTTCTATCTAGCAAAATAAAAATCAAACATTGGTTAGTCTGTGACTATGTGTATATAAATGTATTAGATATATACAGCATTATCTATTGATGTTGGAGTTGGTTCAGGCTCTGCTTGATCTGTACTTGGGGTTATGGCAATGTGTGGTCACATGTCAATTGTGTTCTCTCTGATTACTGCTTTCACATGATCTAGCAACCGGTATTTCCTCTGAGCTACCTACACATGATTTAGCGGTATTTCCGCTGTGCAGTCGTCAGATCAACTGCTGAAGTCATGATAGCTAAAGTCACAATATACCATACGTGGTATGTTGACATATCTATATATATGTATCCCCTAGAGGCTGCCACCAAACAACTTTTTTCCTAAGCTTCAGTCAGTCCAACGATATGGGAGTACACGGTGCGAAACGAGCAGTGGCGTTCGGACAATGGAACGTCCGCCAACGGCCCGCGATGCGACGCCTCCTGACATATGCGGCCGAGGATGTGGGGTAACTAACATATGTTAATGCCAGGCTCGGTCCATAGTTACCCCATCCTATCTCAGTCTGGCGGTCCATACTCTCCATCGTTTCTCAGACCGTCGAGTATATAAACAATCGTGGCTTACCACGAATCTGTCTCTTTTAAAAGAAGCATCGGAAGATAGTGCACGAATACGTAGAAGAGAAGAAGCTGAAAATGTCGGAGAGGATCATCGCCCACATGAACAATGATCACAAGACTAGTCTGTTTGACTATCTTGAACATCACAAGGGTATTAAGCTGAATAGATCTCGAGATGATGTTAAGATGACTGACATCACTTTGACCTCTGTGGAATTGAACTATCGCAAAAAAGGATGGGACTGGACTCAAGAGACAATTGCAATCGAGCCGGCGATGGAGTCGTTGTCAGATGCTAGGCATTCTTTGGTTATGATGGCCAAAGAGTCGGCTGGTGCCTTAGGCTACTCTGCTTATAGAGTGACGAAATATGTGCCACCACAACTGTTTCAGCCTGATGTTTTCCTCGCATTGGCCATGCCGTTTTTCATTGTGCTGACTCTGTTCCCTGAACACGTACTTTCTTTACTGGCCCAGCTTAGCCCCAAGATTAGTTCCGTTCTTGAGAGAAGAGGAAGGGGCATTTTCTATACCATTGTGGTGATTCATCTATTAGAGTCGTATGTGTTGATGAGACCACGACTGAACAAATATCGTGTTCCGTATCCTGCTCGCATTCTTTGGTACATCTCAGCTTTTGTAGAGGGGTTCCCTGCTCTGTTCAGATTCGACGCCGAGGCTGCCCGTATAAGCCATTGAGTCAAAAAATTCAAAAAGATTACTTGAGCTACAACACCTTCTGTTCACGCCTGGTCTCCCACGGCATTACTGATCAAGGCTCTCAGAGGTTTAAATATGATTGATCGGACGGGAAATCTTGCTTTACTCTGGATATGGCCGTAGCTGATAATATTGAAGTAACTTAGTTTATTGTATTGGAGCAGGACGAAGACATGGCCCTGGTCATGTGTAGTAGATCCCTTGATTTGCGAGGACTTACCTTCCTACCTCGATACGTTAACGAATTCCCCTTAGTTGCTTTCGTAGTTGAAGACCAAAATCGGTGCTAGTGATGTGCATGCCTCACTCTCGTCCTACATCTAATTACATGGAAAATAGTTCGAAGTCCTTCTGTTTAATGAAAATATGGGAATATTTTGTAATATTGTTGTATATTAGTTAAGAGGACTCTAATATTGATTAATTATTATTATTATTATTATATTATTATCGAAGATTATATAATTAATCATCTATTCATTTGATATTTGTCGCCTGCATGTCATAGTCTCAGGGGGATTTTGGACTAGCCTCCGCCAACATGACAGTATACTGTGTCTAAATAGACTACATGCCAGAATAACCTTCAAAAATTGCTTAGAACCATGAGAACTAGCGATCAACTACTACAATCACCCAGAAAGGACAACCTGAATTTACGGAAGTGATTTGCTCATATGATTCATTCACAAAAACGAAGAGCGGGGTCGCAGTATGACCTTCATGCAAAGAATTGGGGGCATATACCTGAATAAACGGAGCCAGTGGATCTATATCAAATATATGTATATATTCCTGTTCTCAAAAGCTGGGGAGATGAAGCATAAGGTTTTGGGGGTTACCATTGATAGCTCGAATCGAGAAAGATATGTTAGAGATATTCTGATTTTCGGGTAACCCCCACCCTTCCCCACTATGCAGGTCTGCAGCTCGAGCCACTGCCCGTAATTTAACATTAAACTTGTCTGCATGATAACGGTACACCAAATATAAATAAAGTCTATTCTCAGTCCTGAGGGAACATGTCTTGATTCAAGTGTAGGGCTCGAAATCATCCTGAAAATGATTGGGCTATATCAAAGGAATTTGTCGGGATGCCTCGGCTTGCGAGGAAGGTCCATGTTAATTGTCATGACTCTCATGAGCGGCCTTGGCTTTATGACAGTTGGTGAGTATGCTAGATTCTGTTTCTCTCTGACTCCGGACTAACAAAACCGACAGGATTCGATAATGGTCTTATGGGAGGTAAGTTCTATCCCCGGAAACTCTTGCTAAAAGATTCTAACGAACTTCAGGGTTCATCAATGGCGATCCTTGGAACAAGCAGTTCCATCACCCTAGAAGCACCATCGTTGGTACGGTAGTTTCACTCTATGAGGTAGGCGGTTTCTTGGGGGGCCTTCTATCATCCATGATTTGTGATAACTTTGGTCGGCGTCAGTGCATAGGCTTTGGTGCCCTGTTTTTGATCGTTGGAGCTGTCCTGCAGGCCTCGTCATTCGGGCTCGGTCAGCTCATGTTTGCCAGAATAGTGTCCGGTATTGGTGTAGGTCTTCAACAGTCGGCTATTCCTATTCTACAGTCTGAGGTGACTCCAGCAACCAGTCGTGGACTTTATGCCTGCGCATATCTGACAATGTTGAATTTTGGTATCGTTCTGGCTTACTGGATAGATTACGGAGTTGGATTTACAAATAGTAGCTTCTCGTGGAGGTTCCCGACTGCGTTCCAGGTGGTGTTTGTATTTGCAGTCCTGGGTCTCAGCTTTGTTGTTGTGGAGAGTCCGCGTTTTTTGATCCTGAATAACAGAGAAGAGGACGCGTGTGATGTCGTCAGTTGCATGCTAGATAAAGACCGAGACGACCCACATGTCATTGAACTTCTAACCCAGATCAAGAGTGCGGTGTTAGTTGAAATGACAGAAGGGTCTGGAACTTGGTTAGACTTCATCAAGGATGATAATCTGCAAAGTAGACGTCGGCTGTGGTCGGCGTGCTTGGTTCAGATGTTTCAACAAGGTAAGTTAGGACACGCTCGGAAAAAAAAGATAAATATGTACTAACTTCACAACCAGCGACTGGCGTCAACTTCATTATTTATTATACTACCACACTATTCCTGCAGCTGAATTTCTCACCGCGACTGGCCAGCTTAATGTCAGGGTTCTTGAACCTGTTCCTGTTCGTTTTTTCATTCGTTCCTTGGTATCTGATTGACCGCATGGGACGTCGGCCGCTGTTTTTGATAGGTACAACCGGGCAGCTGATTGCCTTGGTCGTGTCTGCTGGCATGATCTATAAGATCCAACAGGACCCAAACAGCTCAAAGGCGTATGCCGGCGTCGGGGCTGCAATGTTGTTTATGTATTTGGGAAGCTTCACTTTTGGAATGCAAGTAAGTAATGTCTGTTGGCTTTGCCATCATGGAAATCTAAGTTTACTAACTTCCAGGCTACTGTATGGGTCTATCCAACGGAAGTTCTTCCATTAAGGCTACGTTCGAAAGGAGCATCTTTCTCTACGGCAAGTAACTGGATCATCAACTTTGTCTGCACCATGATAACGCCTGTCGCTGTGCAGAACATCGGTTACAAAACATATATTATTTTCGCTGCCTTCAATTTTGTCTTTCTATTCATTGTGTTCTTCTATTTCAGGGAGACAAAGGGATTATCTTTGGAAGCCGTGGATGTCCTCTTTGCAAAAGATGGTATTGATCCGCATAGTTTGGACGCTCTGGAAGGACACCATGAAGAGAAAGACATTAATGACGATGTGTTCAATCATAGTGCGAATGATATTAAATGCTAGGTAGATTCGATTCCTTAATGTATTGTATTGCTGTCCTACCGGTACCGAAGTACCGAATACATAGAGCCGGCCAGCTGGCCTGCAACAGCTGCAGTCGGACTTAGACGTTTGATGTTGGGCTGCTAAGGACCTTACCAGTGATTGCGGTACCTTTTTCTGCCTCCATTCCTAGCGAAAGGGGCCCCGCTAGGCTGGGCATGGCAGAAGTCAATGCGGCTGATCACTGTGCCTACTCCGAGCTTCACCACTTTCACAATACTATAACTTAGACAATCTCACTTGCAATGCCGTCTCAAGCTTTGACTCTAAGACGGAAACGGCTGTTCGATAGGCATCTTCTGCTATCAGTGGACATACTAGCATATTCACAGCTGATTATTATTTATTTGTATGAGTGAGTATATCCTATTACTTGAGTGCTGTGCGCCATCTAACATGATTCTGTAGCATTTCTCTCTTACGCTTTGCCATCGGCGCTATTCTGCAGTTGACATTTCTATCACCCCTAATATTAGAGATTCAGCCTCAAGTTAACTTTGATAAACGACAAATCATAATTTCAATCATTTTGTATAATGCATTCTGTGTATTGATGCACATCCTGCTGGATCTACCAAAGCCCACAAGCGGGCTGTATTTGCATGGAGGTCTGACGATAGAATTTATTGGCGTGAAAGCACTGGAGTCTAAACTCCCTTTATTTGCATGGGACTTCATATTGTTAAGTCTACAGTTGATAGCATTCGCTATAAATTTTCCTGTCAAGGAAGAGGCTCCTACACGTGAACCACAGGGAGGCACTGAGAACGGTTCTACTCCAACAGAAACGCCGCCAACAATTTTATCTGAAGATGAGGCGCCACATGCTGTACACCCATACTCTGGACAGTTTCTAGTTTGCGACATTGCTATATTTCAGTCACTCAGTCATAATTGGGCTGAAGGTCGCCGAATAGCCGCCGCTACTGCTGCCAGTGCTGCAGCGAGAGAGTCCGAGCTCTTGAGAGCAAACGATGTATAGACTGACTAGCGGTCTGCAAAATCGGGCTGAAGGCACAAGCCCATTATTTATATAACGAATATTGCGTATAATTAATTATGAATTCTTAAGACTTACATCTGGAGTCCCGTTACATCATTTATCTTAGTTTGTAGGCCCCTCATGATCCTCTTCCTGATCCTCAGACAATCCTTCAACTGGTGTCTTAGGGTGCTTCAAAATGGGCTTGAGTACAAATGTCCGAGAAGCAGATGGAGTCAATTCAGGTAGTGCTGATAACTCTCCGTGCTTGTGATGTCCAGAGTGCGACTTAGACGCAGATTTGGAGTGTGGCTTCAGTGCCGACTTAGCAGGTTCCTTGCTCACTTGGAGACCTCTCCGGTCATGATGCGCAGCTAATGAAGACGAATAGCTGGTCACATCTACTGATGGCTCTGTTCGAGCGGCCGCAGCAGTCTCTGAACGCTGAGAACTGAACTGCTTTCTATAGTGTGACTGGATCTCATGGTACCCTGGAGGCGGCAAATCTTCCAAGTACACCCTTTCGACTTTTGGTCTATCTTCATTTTCCCAAGGCAGTCTGACAACAGCTTTACCCAACTTGGGAAATTGAAATCCTTCGTTTTCAGCAAGATCTACGCCTCCTTCTTCCTCGTCTTCATCTTCATCTTCATTTTCGTACTTCGATGAACCATAGCGCTGTAATCTTTCAGCGAAGGATCGTGAGATCTTCTTTCTGGAGGCGGAAGAAGGCTTCGGCACAGCAGGTGGGAGGTCTTCAGGATAGACCCGTTCGAGAGGAGGCTGAGGGGTGGACCAAATCTTGGAAGTAGATTCTCCGAATTGAGGAAATCGGAATCCTTTACGTTCAGGCTCGGGCTTTGGCTTGTCCCACTCATTATCATAATTTGTAATATTAAGATGAGGTGCCTCGGGCTTGGAGTCAATGGGGGGAGTAAACTTTGTGGCATCCCATCTGTCAACAGCAGGGGCGAATGTCTTTGCTTTCAATGATGAAATGCGGAGACGTTCGAGTGCAGCTGCTGCAGCACTGGCTGCATTTGCAGTTGCAACAGCAACAGCAGCTTCCTCCTCTGCAGAACTAGTTGAATGCGAAGATGGTGCACTGTCAACAGCAGCAGGTTCTTCTTGTTGAGGCTGGCCAGTGTATCCTACCGAGTCCTTCTCCGAAGGCGGGGCCAAATGCTTTTCTCCGTAGTGTTCTCTATAGATACTTCTCCATTTAAAGGCCATTTCTCGATTACCAGGAGCATCGCCCTGCCACGGCTTAGTGCTGCCGATGAAGTGGACAATAGATACTTGGGTGTGATAGTAGGAATATGCTGGTAGATACTGATAAGAGGTAGACGGGGTGACATTATAAATAAACGGCAGGCGATTCCAATTCGAATTCTCAGTGAAGTACTGGTTCAATAACCCCTGGTCACCACCGTCAAATGAATACTTTCCTGACGTATCTAGGGCTCTAATACGGAGGTTTTCGTAGGTACCTTTATTGGGACATGCCACAAATACACCACTGTTGAAAATATCTGGCCACCCAATATCAGGAGCAGCAGAGATACGGTCCAAGTCAACACTGTTATTATGGTCGAGCCATCTTTCGGAGAACAAATCGTCAACGTTTTTAATCACTAGTGTGTCGGCATCAAGAAATACAATCTTAGAAAACTGGGTCTGGTTCCACACATGAATCTTTGTGTATGCATTGGCTAGTTCGGGACGGGCTAGCAATTGAAAGCCAGGAGTTTGATCATCTGCTACAATGGGATCTACCGGGATGATGTGATCATATACTTTGGACAGTTCTGATCTGGCGAACTCTGATACTTGACTTGTAATTAAGATGCCTCTGGGAAGGACAGATCCCTGTCCAATTAGAGACCTGGCTAGTACAAGCGCGCCTGGTAGATAGTCGTCAGAATACAAGAGAGTTAAAAATGCAAATGACATCTTGTTACCGAGATTCAATTGGTGTTCTGAGAACTATGACAGGCTTGAAGACAAGACTAAACAAGAGATAGTTTACCAATTGCTTGAATGGATCAACCGGCAGCAATGGTCGCTGAAAGAGCCAGTGGCAGGAAGAAATTAGGAGAGGAGGTCGAGACCGAACTTGGCCTTATATACACACTATGTTTCTCAAGTTTTTGCAGAATTTAGGTTACCTGTCAGAATATGTAGTCGCAGCGTTATTCCGATGACTCCACTTGAGTCGATTGGTCACCTCCGCTCAAATTGTGATGTCGGTTTGTAATTCTATATGCTTGGATGCTAATGATGGGTCGTTCCTGTGAATACCAGAATCCTCTAAGGTTACAGATAGTTTTGTGATCAATTGGTTGGTGTTCCCAACAGAAAATAAATGTGATAGGTATACTTAGTTCCCCTCGTGCTGCAAGCAGTACAGATCCCCCGCTTCGTTTTATCCGCGGCGAAGCATGCCTCTTGACAGGGCAGCCAAGGATTGTAAATTGGAGCCTCCCTCAAAAAAGGCGCTCTCTGCAAAATACCAGCTGTGGCCGTTCTATTTACCGCTATCCACTTCATTTATTTCAGCTAACTTTGTCAAGTGATTGTTCAAATACAACCTGCCTTCCTTTTTGTTTGTGGACTGATGTTTATCATTGACTAATTAGGAGATTCACTATACACACCGGATTACTCGACAGCCACAGAACAAGGCAGGGCTAACAGGCATCACATTTTAGGAGTAGTCGTGCATGGGCGTTGTCGGCATTGGTTGCAATGCCAGGACTCTGTGGTTAAAATCGTGGCTGGCCGGGTGGTTCCATATGTGATGGTAACAGCATATATCCGGTTTTGCATTTCTCACTTTGGTTAGTAGACCCATTTGGGTGCAGTCTGTAGATCTGGTAAGGCTCAGGAACTTCTGGACAGGTTAAGGGCTTCATCCTATATTTGGTTTATCTAATCTTCAGGTGTGTTCACTTTAAAGCCAGATACAGAGCACGGAATGTAAGGCCTTGGTTGCACGAACGGAAAATTAATGTGGGCTAATATGGCTCAAGAATGAAGTGATAAGTGATGTTTTTTATATTATACCGAGGATCAGATTAATAATTCTCCCGTTATATACCCGCCGTTCCCGAACCGCTGAAAAAGACCAGGGTTCGCCTGAACGATGAGTGAGCAAGACGGACAATCTGACCGAGTGCCTACAGAATAGTTCCGCTGTCCATACACCCACTCGATGTTTAGCGTTACTACTTCAGGATAATCAAGAATATAATACAGAAAAAAATTGGGCCCAACCGGGAATCGAACCCGGGACCACTCGCAGACGACTCAGAGTTATTAGTTGATAAATCAACTTGCCCTAAGCGAGTATTATACCCCTAAACCATCGGGCCAACTTTTTGTTTTCATATCTGTAGGATCTATTAGACGGAGTTTTCTTTTTTTGGGTAGTTCAGATTAACTATCGAATTAACCTGGATCTGGTTAGTTTTAGGTCCCAGAAAGGGGTTAGAAGTGCTATCGCTCATTATAAAAAGATATACGGCTTTGTTTCCCTGAAAATCGCAGTCGGAAGGACTACAATGTGCATTATACGGTCGCAAAATCAGATCCATACAGGGTAAAATGTTAATCCTTGGCTAGATGGTATAATAATAATAAATATTTATTTAAAGTCCTATACGACACATAACTAGTACAAATGCCCATTATTAAATGAAGCACGAATGGAGCTCCGGCACGCGATACCTAGTCCTACTGAACAGTCATTGTTTGGAACAGCATTAGGCATAATAATAAATCTTTATTTAAAGTCCTATACGATACATAACTAGTACAAATACAAATATACAAATAGAATATTTCCACCATTACACATAACCCAGGAGGACTGCTCATATATTGGCCTGATTACAGGCTGTTTACTTGATGTTCAGCATTAGGCATTAAAGCAGTCGCCAAATATCTGACCACTTGGGTCAAACTTAAAGAACAACAAACGGAGAGCTAGAGTGAGATTATCTGGAGGCGATCTTTGCTGATATCAGAGGTTTACCGGTTCCCAATGTGCGAGCTCTCGGGATAATCCGTCAAAACTCTCTCAATCAAAGGAATAATAATAATGTAATAAGAATTATATGTAATGTGTCGCTGGCAAGAGCCTACCTAAGACAATCAAGGAAATTGAATGATAGTACAAATACAAATAGAATATTTCCACCATTACCGGCTAGATGGTAGTTGAATTTATCCAACTAGCTATGTGTCGAATGGGATCGTAATGAACGAAGGGTTATCACCGTTTGTTATGTTATTCTGATTCGTAGTTATCATGGCGTACGTAGCGAGCGGAGATTTTCCAGAGAGCGAATCATCCACGTATAGGACTTTAAATAAAGATCTATTATTATTATAAATCATCCACGTTTGGCAAAGAAGCTACATCACACACACCCTCTTCAATCAGGCGCTTATCACCATTTAAGTTGATAGACGTATAAGACGAAGAGGGAGCTGTAGAGCCTAGCTAGCTCAAAAAATACTCTGAACTCGCAGTAATCCCTATTATGATACTTCTTAGCCTACCCACACAGCTCGATGAGTTTCTCTCATGACTGGGATCCGTCTGCATCGAAACCAGGGTCCCTTACCTGCAAAATTAGTTGTTCAAAACATCGAGATAATAGTTACAATCACGGAGAATACCTAGAACGTCGTCACCTTGGACTGTAAATTGCGATCAGAATGGTAGTGTCTCGCTGAAAGCAAAAACTCAAAAAATTCATTCATTTATATAACAAACTAAAACAATCATATCTTAAATTCTAGTAAATACTCATGCATCAACAAGAAAGTTACTTGGGGCCAAGCCAAATCTACCGTTTACCATCACTTCAACTTGCCACCATCCGTCTTCTTGCATCGCTGTAACAAGCAATACATCTCCTTTACGGAAGCTGACCTCCTCTGGTATTGCTGCTCTGTAATCATAAGCGGCTTTACTATATCTGATTACTGGCTTGTTGTCGCTGGTAGTTCCGGGATAAGTGTGAGCCTGCTTCATGTTTCGAATATCAACCGACGACTTGCTTCGCGGTCGCGACCGTCGCTGTTCTTGTTGCTGCTGATAACTACCATAGTCACCTTCTTGCGAATAGTGCTGCTGCTGGTACACCTGCATAGAAGGAACAGGAGAAGCAGATCTACCGATATTAGAAGGAACGGGAGAAGCAGACCTGCCGATGTTGGGGGGTGCTGGGGAAGTAGCCCTATTCCTACCATCGTAGGGATTCGGAGAAGCTGATCTTCGATAATCTTGGATGTATTGTTCATGAGATCCTTTTGTTGGTGACTGGGATTTAGATCTGTGATGCTGGCGGTATGAATTAACGTCGTAACCGGAAGAACTCTCAATATACTGTGATTTAGGTCTTTCTCGAACAGTGGCTGGAGAGGCTGCAGCCTGATATGGACCACCCATCAAAGAATTGGGCGAAGTAGCTCTGGGCATCTGATTTGACCTAAGGTCAATAGTAGACCTAGGTCTCTGGGAGCGGGGTTGGCGCCCTTGTTCATCGTCATGAGAAAACAACTGCTTAGTTTGTTTAGAATATCTAGAAGACGTAGCATTCATTTCCCCCGCAGTGAACGCAGGCTCGGGAGCCATGAGAGAGGTTGGTCTCATTTCTTTCGAGGGCGACGGCGAAGCAGAAGAAACTTTCAGCCTTTCCAAAGCAGCCAGTAGAGGGTCGTCTCTCGGTAACGATTTCTTGCCTGGAGAAGGGCTCCTAGAGCCGATGTCACTTCTAGAAGCGACAGGATTTACTCCAAGATCAAACATGTTATCACCCATTCCTAACACAGATGCCCTATTTGAATGTTGAGGACGAGGGTTCAGCGGAGCAGCGTCTACAAATTGCTTGCCGATTCCAGATTTAGCCGTAATGGTCAGGTCGCCAGCAGACATGGAGTTCGTATATCCAGATGCAGAGTTTGCTGAAGCTCGACCATCATCATCACCAGCACTAGAGTTGAATGAATGAGAGCGTGAAAAGGAATTCCAACCTTTCGACAGATCCTTCTTACTTCTTCTTCTTCCAAATGGAGATGCCCAGGTTCTCTTTTTAGCCCCGTTCCGGCTCTCTTCTTCGTTCACGCCAATGTCGGACTGTGAAGAGATGGACGTCGTGTTGGAATAGACAGAACTATTTGGAGACGATGTGTTCATCATAGGAGACGTCTGTGCAGAACGGTCAGAGTCCACGAGACTAGGTGAAAGCACAGGGGCTGCCGACACGGAATTGGAGATCGAAGGTGCGATAAGACTCCGACTATCAGCCTCATAATCATAAGTTGTATAAGCAGCAGGGACAGTGGAGGCATCGGTCATAGGCGAGTTTACAGTTCCGTTTCGACCTGGGAGGTTCATCGACCGAGTGTCGTAATCATCTTGGGGAGCCACGGAGTCTGCAGCTTCTCTGGTCAACCCTTCTTCGCTTCCTCTCCTTTTAAAGTTAGCAATTTTGAACTGACCTGCAGTACTTTCTCTGCTGTATCCCTGCAAGAAATTGACGAACTCTGGAGGGTCCAGAATTTCTGATCCGGTTCCTTTGGACCTCACAAAAGTTTCGATGTCCTTAGCTGCATCACACTTCTCCAGGGAGACACGAATATTTTCACAGCCTTCATCGTCACTCACGCACACAGTGGAGACAATATTGGCATAAGCCCATAAGTTAGACTTCAGAAACGCAATCCTCTCCTCGTCTAAGTCCTGGAATTTGTCGCAACTATCTTTCCACTCCTTATTCCAGCGATCAATGGTCTCCGCAAGCACCCGCAGTGATCCTTGATAGTCTGCTTTAGAGCTGTCTATGGTCATCTGGACCTTTTCTAGGCGGGAGTTGTTCTTTTCCAGTTCTCGTCCCATCAGGAGACTCTGTTGAGCGTAATAACCGTTGAGTTTGTTGCAGTCAGATTCATATCTTGTACGGGCCTTTTCTACAGCAGCGTTTTGAGCGATCTTTGCTTTCAACAGCTTGTCGACGGTACCTTCGACAGTTTTGCGGCGTTGTCTTGTGCTGTTGGCAAAGGCATCAAGTGGTTCGCTGAGTTCTTTCCGAAATTGTTGGGCCGCTGAGCTGTGAGATTTGCTCATTGATTCTGTGTTCATCCTGATTGTCTCCAGAGCATGTCGGGTAGTACCAATTTCGCCAGATCCGAAGGCACGCCTAGATAACGCCAGCATTTTCTTTGCGTATTCCTCTTCAATTGCGATCCTCTCCTTGAAGAACATCTGTATTTCTTCGAAGGTCTGCTTGGAATCATGCATTCTATGAAGGAGATTCTCGACCCCGGTGTCATCCTTTCCCCAAAAATTATTGGCAAAGGAGAACTCGGACATGGTTACTTAGGGTGAAAACGAGTAACGGTGGTGAAATGTTCTGAGATATGTCAAAAGCCAAAAAGTATTCGTGATCCCTAATGTGGGAATAATAAACAGAGCTTTGGCCTTCCCTCGGCACAGAGTACTTGGACAGGAACAACAATTGGAATTTGGAAATGGTGATGGAAACGAGTGTCACGGAAATGAGAAAATCCAGTATCCTATCTCGATGATTTCTATCGACTCGATCAAAATCTTTAATGTAATCTATCGATGTCAATGTGAGATTTATGGACAGGAACAAGAGCGGGGAGAAAACGATTTAAAATATGGTGTGGCTGCTTTCCCTGTGATTTGTTTACATGTTTCCCAAAAGGAGTATGTTACCGGCGTCGATCGACACATCAAGGCTCTGGTTGCCGCGGCGCCCATTATTGGTGTGGAGATCGCCAATCTAATGCTGCTCTATATTGGACGGCAATCTCATGGTCGCATCTGTCACGAGTTGTATGTTACCGTAGAGCTAACTCGTAGCAGTGTATACCGATGGGTCGACTAAGTAGTGGTATAAGTTTTAGGAAGTACACTACTTCATTTCTTCGCAATCTTATATCAGTTTTCCATTCTCGATATCTACGATCGCGTTGTGTGCACTTGCATCGTCCCAGAAATCCAAGCGCAACTCATCAACTATAGCTGGCATTGCTCTTATAGAAAGAGAGTGAGAGGTGGCGCCTCGCTCCACTGGACATTGTGTGATCAGAAAGCTCACGCTAGACCAGGTCGATCAGCAACGATAAGATAACGATCGAGGCGCATACAGAACTTCACCACTGGCTCTGTCGCTAGTGCGTTAGCACATATATTAAAAGTAAACAAGTACTGTTCTTGAGTACCAACTCCTTGGACTCGGGGAATGAAATACAGTTGTTAACGGTCTGCTTGACTCAGACACTGAGAATAGCCCTATCTCCTTAGCTATACTTAGTCGGAAGCGTAGGCAAAAATAACATCACGTGACACAAGTGAAATGTGACTGCATATTTACCATATTAGGTATTAGACGTCCATTCTGGACTGGAATATTCACGCAGGTTGAAGGACAGCGACTCTCGTCGACTCGGTGCACATCTGCATATTCCACTTCGCCAGTACTAGAGAATAGAGACCCTTCCCCGATACCACTGTAGATTTTTCAAGGTCATCGATAATATACACAACAATGGCTCCAGTCAAGAAGCAAAGATCCGCCATCTCTGACGTCGTCACTCGTGAATACACCATTCACCTCCACAAGAGAGTATGTTCAAACGAGAGGGAAAGCGTAGCAAGGGCTAGACTGAGTGCTAGCTAGTTTTCGAGAGTAGCAAGACGGTTGGTTGGTTCGGCGAGAGGTTGTATATAGAAGTAATACGACAAAGCAGACGACAACATATCAGACAGGGAATGATTCACCAGTTAGAAGGACTAGCCACGGTCCAGTATTCGAGTGAAAACGACAATTTTTGAGAATATTGTTCAAGATCAAAGAGCAGCTCATAATCAACATCACTGTTAGGTTGCGACTGGGTCCAAGCTGTGCTCGATAAACCTCTGTCTACTTCAGAACTCGATTAAGAAACAGAAGGCACAGGCCGAGCAATAGGCGAATACTTGATTTTCAGCTACCTCAGTTCTAGTACGCTTGCTGCGCTTTGTCTCAACTAGTCCCTCAGTGACTGACAGAATACTAACATGTATAGGTTTTCGGTGTCCAGTTCAAGAAGAGAGCCCCTAAGGCCGTCAAGGCTGTCAAGGCTTTCGCTCAACAACAAATGGGTACCAGTGATGTTCGTCTTGACCCCATCCTGAACAAGGAGCTCTGGAAGAGAGGTATCAAGGGCATTCCATACAGAATCAGAGTTCGTATCTCCAGAAAGAGAAACGACGAGAAGGATGCTAAGGAGAAGCTGTTCTCCTACGTTCAGGCTGTTAATGTTGTTTCCCCCAAGGGTCTTGAGACCACTGTTGTTGAGGCTGATGCTTAAACAATTTTAAATGTCGTGCACGTTTATAAAAAATATCATTCACCAGTGATTTTTATGTATTGAATGTATAAATAATCCTCTACCTGTGCTGCCAGAGGCCCGTGCCTGTGGTGGTTGGCATTTGAACGTCTTTAGCGCCCAGGAGCCTCTCTCGCTTGGCTGAACTAAGGAGCGACGTCAGCCAGCGCCTGAACTCCAAGATATAAAGTTTGTTGCTAGGCTATGCAATGTTGTTGTTGTTGTGCATCGACCATACAGACTTTGATTCTCTTTCAGACCAATTGTTTATGCACTGAGCAGATGAATTCTGAGTTTAATGCTGGAGTACATGACATGAAGACCACCGTGATCGGGTGTTAACTTTTGCTGGACACCTTATATATAGACGTATGTGTAGACATATCAGCTACTAGAGATAGATTATTTGCGCAATTGGACCAGTTCAGTTCAATGCGAGGACAACAACCGGTGCTTCGCACTCACACACACTGGGCCAGCCATTACAATGCCAGTGAAGCGTATATTGACACCTTCCCTTCCAGCACAGGCGTGGATATTCTTGACGCAAACAACCCAGTCCTGCTACAATATGGATCAGTCAATGCGAGGCCCCTGAGCAGATTGAGGGAAAACAAGGGCAGACTCTTTCGAGGTTGGAGCAGGACATACGACAGAAGATCCACCAGCGAGAGAATTGGTCTTGTTTCTTCTGGTTCTAGGAGGAATAGTGACGAGGATCATAATGGCCACCAGTACCACAGTGAGTCACCCTCTCTGGAGAAGAACTGGAGTGATAATTCCCTGAGTGCATTGAGGCAGCGAAAAGCCGAAACTGCTCTAGGAACAGGAAAGAGTACATTTGTGAAGCAGTCCGGACAGCCCCGTAACAGCGGCCCTGACTACGCTGATGGAGATCTCAGCGAGCCCCCGCCTAGAAGGGAGGGACTTGTAAAGAGAGTCGTAAGCGTATTTAAGGGCAAACGCTCAAAATAAATAGTCTCGCATTGAATGTTTATCTATTGTTTTTACTCTATTTATGCTAGCCAAGGGATGTAAAGACCGCATGCGACGAAATAGTACATCTCAGGGGTAGGCCGCTAGGACCTGCATGTTCGCAGAACCAGCCTGTTTGCACACACTGCTAGCTCTTTATGCGCTGACAATGGGACGGCACAACTCATTAGGGGAGTCGGGCTTCAACTGGGAAGACGCCCTCTGCCCTCTACGCCCCGCCGGCGGCCGGGGCGCTGCCGCTGTTCCTCTCACTGCGCTCGAGGAATTCAAGGGGCTCCGCCAAGCCCCCGGCGGCCGGAGATCGCGTCCCTCCGGTTGATTCGGAGTCCACTCGGGTGCACGCTCTGAAGATGAGCACGGAAAGTGCTCTTATTATATATATGGCGACGGGTAGAAGCAATGAAAACTGTCGACGCGATGCGCGGAGTTCAAATGTGCAATTGACAAGCAGGACTGCCTTTCGGATATCTCACCTGGACCGGCAAAACGTTTAGATCCTGAATTGGTCTATTGGATGGAGCACAGTTATAAATAACGTAGAAACTTTCGGCATCTCGGTGCAGGTCATTAGGAACTGCAATTGGACTGCTCCAAAGGCGGTTTTCAAGTGACATTGTGACACGAGTCGTCAGAGCCGGAATATTCTCGTGGCTCCGGCGCATATCGAGCAAGTGGGGAATGCCTGTCAGCGAATGTGGGGGATCTTGGTCTGTATTGATTTCTGGGGCTGTCCGATACTCGAGAACCAACTAGTAATACTATATGCTGAACTAACAGACTGATCGCAGAAATCCAGTGGTTCAAATCGCCAGAGATAACATTCGCTCAGCACTCGGCAGCTCTACTAGGGACAAGCGCCGTTATCGGGACACACCAGCCAAACATTTACTCACTATTAAATTTACTCCCAACAGTTTACCCTGCATTGAGAGAGTCCGCACGTATTCCCACCTACGAAAAATAAGCAAGGTCGCAAGCAACCAAAAAGCAATTCTCCCAAGGTAGGGGTATTGTCACAGAATAAGAGAGCTTCCATCCATGTGCAATGGCAGGGGCTTGATCTTTGTGTGAGTGAAAAGATATATAAAGTCCCAATCTGCTGATCTTGTTTGTACATACGTTTCTTCCCTTCCGTTATTGTTCGAGTCTTATTTCAAGATAACAACAAACAAGTTCAATTGAGTTAGAAAAATAACAACCAACAATGCCTTCTGCTACCGACGTTCTTAAGAGAAAGTCCGGCGTTATTGTCGGCGATGACGTTCGTCATGTAAGTTACCAGTGACCCTGAATGCCTGCGCAGAATCGGCTTTGCCAGTCGATTCGCTCGCAGGATGAGATTGAGCTTTGAAAGGACTTGTAATTAGGTCCTGTGAAGCATTGCTTGCTTGAATTGCTCCTATGAATTCTTAACTACGAAATGAGGCTATAGCCGCGGGGTCTGTTTGGCAACTAACACACGAATAGCTTTTCGACTATGCCCAAAAGCACAAGTTTGCCATTCCCGCCATTGTAAGTATGAGTATTCAATTCTTAACGGACAGTGTTGTGTAGATGATGCAGGTTAGTGTGTTGATGTTGGCGTTCAATTGTGACTGGTTGTTCTACTTTTTTCCTTGCTTGCTGCTTATCTTAGCCTATGAGCTCATTCGGAGTTTCTCCGAAATTTGAAATTATCCGTTCTCTGCATGGAATGACTACATGCTACATGAGTAGGGTTTTGCTACACTCTATACTCCTCCCATCTGTAGGCAACAGTTGGATGATATCATTGAAGTGACTGAGATCAGGCCAGCTTTTTATGCAAGGGCGGGTAACAAGTGTAAATGGGCGTGCAAGCGCAGGTACCAAGTACTTACATGGCAAGCACAAAAGTAACACCACAACTTGATCTGCACCTCTATCACTGTTCTTATGACAACACTGTACCGGATCAACCTTAAAATGAAACACGTTTCCGGCACTATTAGCCGATTTCATGGATTTGAAACCTAACTCGTTAGAACATCACCTCATCCTCGACCGTTGTTGCTGCTCTTGAGGCTGCTCGTGACAACAAGGCCCCGATCATCCTTCAATGCTCCCAGGGTGGCTCGGCTTACTTTGCTGGTAAGGGTGTTTCCAACACCAACCAGGAGGCCTCGATTGCTGGTGCCGTTGCTGCTGCCCACTACATCCGTTCTATTGCCCCTACTTACGGCATCCCCGTTATTCTTCACACTGATCACTGTGCTAAGAAGCTCTTGCCTTGGTTGGATGGCATGCTCGATGCTGACGAGGCTTACTTCAAGGAGCACGGTGAGCCCCTCTTCTCTTCTCACATGATTGATTTGTCTGAGGAGGACCACGCTTCCAACATTGCTACTACCAAGAAGTACTTCGAGCGTGCTGCCAAGATGAACCAATGGCTTGAGATGGAGATTGGTATCACTGGTGGTGAAGAAGATGGTGTGGATAACTCTGGTGTTGACTCTTCCAGACTCTACACTCAACCCGAGGACATTTTCGAGGTTTACAAGGCCCTCTCTTCTGTTTCTCCTAACTTCTCTATTGCTGCTGCCTTCGGTAACGTCCACGGTGTTTACAAGCCTGGTAACGTCAAGCTGCAGCCCAAGTTGCTCGGCAACCACCAAGAGTATGCTAAGAAGCAACTCAACAGTGACAAACAATTCCCGCTCTACCTTGTTTTCCACGGTGGTTCTGGTTCTTCTCAGGAAGAGTTCAATACTGCCATTGAGCGTGGTGTTGTCAAGGTCAACATTGACACTGATACTCAGTACGCCTACTTGGTTGGTATCCGTGACTACGTTCTTAAGAAGAAGGACTACATCTTGTCTCAAGTCGGTAACCCTGAGGGCGAGGACAAGCCTAACAAGAAGTACTTTGATCCCCGTGTCTGGGTTCGTGAGGGTGAGAAGACCATGTCTGCTCGTATAAAGGAGTCTCTTGAGATCTTCCACACTGTTAACCAGCTTTAAATGGTATATATTTGAAGAGTGATATATAGCTTAATAACGTTGTAAATTGACTAAGAAGGCGTTCTTTCCGCTGCGTTTGATCTATTAAAGTGTTCACGGGGTGTAGTAAAGTTTTAGCGAAAGCCCATTGAAATCTAGTACCGTGAGCCCTTCATAGCAGGGCCTGGGTGAGCACCAGGAATGTTTCGCGAAGCAACAACACTGTTTAAAAAAGTATATGACTGTATAATACCCATAACTGGGCAAAATGGATGGAGAAGGGCGGTGGGCGGCCCACTGGCAGATATATACGCGTAAAATTTGTAGTATATTTGCTCCGGGAGCCTCCCAAACACAGAAAATTCACGTATCATTCTTGACAGCGGCATATTGAACCAGGAATCGTCTAAATCGATAAGAGGTATCCTGCGAAATCTGTCTTAAACTGCCTAATGTAGGGGTATTACATGTCTGGGAGATTCAACTGAACACAATATCGTCACAGTGGCCGAGTGGTTTTAAGGCGTTGCCCTGCTATACATTAGTTAGCCAGGCAGTGGGCTCTGCCCGCGCAGGTTCGAGTCCTGTCTGTGACGTTAACTTTTTATATTTCTCACTTAAGCTATGAAATAGTTTCAATGAACTATTGAATTTATGGAGCTGAAAAGCCAACTTCTTCAATTAAAGCAAATAAAGAAAATTGTTCCATAGATAGAGGAGTGCACTGACGAGCATTTTTTGTGTCGTATTGGCAACGATTCATACACGACCTTCGCGACTTATGGAAAAACTAGTGTCACCAAGATCTGAGATTCCCATAATTTGGATAATAAGTATATGAACTAAATAAACACGTCCTAACTAATAAACATAACAAGCCTGTGGGACCCCACGTTATCTTATCTGATCACTGCGCAATAAAGGCAATATACAAACAATACGGCGCTATTTCTGATGGCCTTCAGGAAGTGAGATCTCATAGTTATGGCATGCTCTCGTAACCAGAGATGGATTACAATGGCCATGCTACTTTCCAAACGACAGATATAGATTTTTTATCGGCGGGAAAGAAGAGAAACATAGCTGTGACCACAGCCAGCTTCTCTAGGGGGTTTCTTGTCGGGTACATAGATGGGACGGTTGACATATACACATGGTCTAATGGGCCGAGCTTGATAGCTACAATAAAGAATCTGAACGAAGGCCATGGAGACCACAGTCGAACCTCGGGATTAATCTCTCTACAGGTAGTACAGGAAGCTGGTGAGGACTTGCTACTGGCCATCTACAATGATTGCATAACGAAACATCGGCTGCCGTCAGGCATGGCGTTGGCCCATCGAACGCTGCCCCTGATCCCACACGGAATAGATATCTCCCCTAATTTGGACATATATATATGGGGTAGGTCATGTGAGTTTTTGAAATTGGATGGATCCGACTTGGAGATCAAGAAGCATGTTAATTCACTCCATGACTGGCCAGTTCTCACCTCGCTGGAAAACAATACGGCACTGCTAGTCTACAGCAGGACAGGCAAAGGATTTAGAATCCAAATAGACAGCTTGACGTCTAGTATGGAACCTTTTGTTTCTATACCAACAGATCCTGAGAAGGATGTCATTATATGGGTCAAGCAGGTGTCAACCGAAGTATTTCTCGTGTTATATCGCACTGGATGGAGTCTTTATAGATTGGTTGAAGGTGAGACGGGTTCTTTAGCATTGTCTCAGGAATTTAGTTCAGGGACTACGAGTGAGTTTTGCTCCCTTATCTTTGCTTCCCCCCTGAAAGAAAACGATACAGAGTCTTCGATATTTGGGGCGCTAAGTTGCGATGGGACTGTAACATGGGTTTCCCAAGGTACCATTCAATGTTTGGAACCGGCATGGGAACCGTGTTCATTAGTAAATGTCACATACAATAGGTCAACTCGCCAATTGATAGCCATTACGCAGGAGCAGGATTCTCTATTTTATTACTCCTCACAAACCAATGAAACACTTGCATGGTCCGCAAAACGTATAATGACATCTTTGAATAGCGATCTGGATAAAATCCACAGTACGAAGCATGGTAAGGACATTATAGTTTGCCAGGGTTGTCTGATTAAAGCGTATACATTAGATGAATTTCTGCGTGGGACAACAAAGAGAAGTACAGCTATTGATAAGTCTAGATTTTCGGCGGTTCGTATTATAGACTGCGAAAGGCCATTAATACTAGCAGGCTGTTCTGATGGCAGAATAGTGGCTGTAGAAAAAGAGACCATGTCTTTAAAATACTCTAGGGTAGTCTTCGCCACACCTGTGAGAACTATTCTAAATGTTCCTGGAGATTTGAACATCGTCTTAGCGATTTCTGCTAGCAGTACCTTAGCATTATTCAAATCATTGACAGGGGAAATCCTTTTCCAAATCCCAGGACAGGCTGTCGACATTGTGAGAATTATGGGGCAGAGTTCAACTACTCAGGATGTTGGATTATCACTCTTGAATATACAAATTTTTTATTCGAATGGAGAGAAGAGAGCATGGAACATGGAATCAACGGAAGAGATATTCACGTTTCCCCATTCAGAATGCAAAGCAAGTTTGCCAGATAAATTCAGAAACCCGGCGGGGTACATCCAGTTATTCCCTCCAGAGGAATTGGTCAGGTCGGATTTCGACGTCCTGACGTCTGATGGTATCCTAACGCTTGATCTAAATGGAATTCTGGACAAATATACTCAGCCTCTTAATCAGGACCAGATATCAACCGTACAAGCAATCGCGCGTTCGCTGATATCAGTTGATGCCGGACTTGCTACTGTCGATTGGCAGAAGCTTCTAACCTCAACCAAGCCGTCTAAGATAGGAACAGTGTCCCTGCATACTTTCTGGCTGGGTGAGTCTTCTTTGTTGACATTAAGGAAATTGGGTCACTCTGCGACGTCTATCGTGACATCTTTCTGGCTTGCATTCTCTAAGTTGTTTTTGGACGCGTCGCCAGACATTTCGGCATCCAAGTATGAGCTTTTCAGTTGGCTGATTGGACTCTTTGAGGGACCAACTCTAGAAGAGTACACGGAACTTGTAATTCACGGAGGCCGCGGTCTACGCAAAAGTGCCCAAGAATTTGTTGATTTTCTTGTAACCCAAACAGAGAAGGACGGTCTGATCAAGACTTGGGAGCCTAAACGTAAGTATGAATGGGGTGAGAGTTAATTACGCGTGGGTTTAATTAACTAACAGACCAGTCCCTTCCCAGAGCTCTAGTATATTTGAAAGCGATGGACTCGAGGCTATGGTAATTTTAAATTCCCTTTCTAAAACTGTTGATGAACCGAATGCCACGTTTGTCAAGGAGGTTGCGGAATCGCTTCAGCTATCGCTTCTTGGTGGGTCACCAACTAAGGTCAAGATGACAGCACTTGCGCTTGTCAGCGAAAACTGGCATACTTTACAGCGGCATCTGGACTTATTGACAGTCTTGGATACAGTAATAGAAGCGAGCCAGCCTTGTGATCTGAATACACCCGATATGGATGCCACTCTAAATACTATGTGCCAATCCTGTGTAATGAAAATCGCACTGACTGATGTCCAGGATTTCGTCAGCCAATCTCTGAACAGGATATCGGATACGACAACGCTTTTACAGCTCAGAGTAATGTCTTTAAGGGCCGTCTCACTTGTGCTTGGATCATCCACGGTAGTCATAGAGAAAAGTCATATACCAATCATAGTGGAGACCTTGGTGAAATTACTGGATCCTGGTGATCCTGTTTTGAAGCAGCGACCACCAATCTGTAACACCTCACTTCTAGCCGAGTCTATTAAATGCTTATCTATGGTGAAGAATTTGCATCCTGATTATGTTGAATTCAATAAGCCGTTGCAGAGGTTGGCAATTTGCTCAACAATAGTGGACCAGGAGACTACAAACACAATTGTGGGAAAGATATATGATCTCAAGACCGGTACTGTGAAAGAATCGCTCGGCCTTTTCAAGTCTCCTGGAACTAATCTAATAAATTCCAGATTCTCTTCCGATGGCAAGCATATTGCAGGGATTGTATCATCCGAAGGTAGAAAGCAGTCGTTGGCAGTTTGGAAACTTGATAGCGGGCATCTCAGCCTGAAGCTGCCGTCACTGTCTCTTGGGACTCGTCCGGATAACGAGAAAAAATTGGGTACCTTTAGCGGCGGATCTGGTATTAACCCCAAGTTAATTCAAGAAATTAATATTGGGATAGGTGACAGTATGACTATAGAGTGGATTGATGATGCTACTGTGAAGGTTTCTTCAGATGCTCGTGACAAGCCTGTGCACCAATCGTTCTCATTAGTCTGAGAGATTATATGAAAAAAAAATTCAATAAATAGTCAAAATATAACTTGTACACTAATAAATAATTTTAAACTAGTTCCTGCGATTTAGATTAACCTTTCGCTTGCGAGTTTTTGAGGTTCTAGTTGCAGGTTTCTTGTACTTCGGAGCAGCCGATTCCTCTACCACGCTTTCTTCCTCTGCCCCAACTTGGGTTGGTTCAGAAGTACCGTTATCCGCGGTTTGAATCGATTCCGAAAAACTTCTTTTGCTGCCTCTCTTCGACTGGCCTTGATCCGTTTCCATCAAGTCATCTTTCGGTTCTTCGACGACATTATTAGTTTGATCCGTTTCTGAATTCGATACATTCAAACTTGAAGCTACAGGAACATCGGCTTCGATCCCTTCACCTTCTTCATACCGTCTACCACTCCTCAGAATTCTTGCTCTAGTTCTAACGGGGGCTGTAGCCGGTTCGACTGACTTGCGTTTCTTGTTCCTCCCTCCGGATTCGCTTTTCTTACTACTCTCCGCCATTAAGTTGCTAGCTCCTTGAGGTGGAGGGGAGTCAGTGACTTCAGCCACACGATCAAGTGTTTCAACAGATTCTGCAACTGGTTCTTCGACATACTCTTCGAGAGGCACTTCTGAATCTATCACAGGTTCCTGAAGAGTACCTCCAACAGACTCATTACACACATCTGGAACAGATTCATGAGGTTCAATAAGAACGTCCGCTCGAACATCGACAGAAGCGATTAGAGGAGTATCAACAGGATCGTGAATCGAGACATCGCCAGAACCACCACCAGATCCACCTAGAATGTCAGCCAGCTCCTCATCAGCAGCTTCAGAAAAAGTGTCCACACTTGGATCATCATGTGTATTAGTAGAAGCTTCGGCAGGACGGCCCATAGCATCGACAGACGCGCCAACATGAATACTAACAGGCAAATCGGTGACAACCTTCATCTGGTCACCAGAGGGATTTTGGTATGGATGGTTCTCATGACTTCCCTCGACATCCCAACCTTCTTCCTTAGTCTCTACAAAGGACCCTTCGTCAGAAGGTCTAATGGATGCACAAATACGCGATGCCTCAATGGGGACAGCAGGTACGTTGACACGGACGTCAATAGGTTCCTCACTAAATTGATCAGTCGGTTTTTCGGTCACTTCATCAATAAGCTGACGAGATTGTTCAGCCAGCTCCTCATAGTGCCCTTCAACATCAGTCCCTACAGGAGCATCGAATACCACCTCAACCACAGATTCATCTGCCTGTAACAAAATAGGTTCCTGGGTAGATTTTTCATCATACTCTCCAGCCATATCCTGAACAGTTTCACCCGCAAGCTCAATAGAATCTTTGTCATCTATGAATATTAGTTCTTCAACGACTTCACCCGCACTCTCAACAATAGGATCATCCACAGAGTTCATTACACCGTGCTCAAAATCTCTTTCATCATAAACTTCTGTCACTTCTACAGAAATCCTATCAACAGACTCGTCAATCAACTCCGACTTTTGGCTAAGTGGTCTCTCAGGACTACCGTCCAGCATTTCTTTTTTCGAAGGGAGAAGCGGTTGAACATCAATATCAGCCTGGATTTCATAATCTCGTACGTTCTCTGGTTCCTGGTCATCAATCTCCACCACAGGATCTACCTCGCCAACATCGTCCATTTCAATATCTTCATCAGAGAGATTTTGTGCAACGGAGCTAGACGCAATATTCTCAGATTTGTTCAGCTCAGGCAGTCTCGACGACTGCTCAAACGCAAAACTATTACTTTCATCAGATGGACCAGTATGATTGATTGCTTCTATCTGGTCAGCTGTTTCAGACTCTGTTTCAATTGCTTTCTTTGAAAATAATGAAGACTTCGAAAAGAGGGCTAGAGTTTGGGCAGCCAGCTCAGAACTATTTTCCACATGTGAAGTATCCAATTTAGCTACTTCATAACGGCTAGACTCAGGTGGTTCAGTACCCTTCTGAGGAGCTTCAGTCATTTCGATAATGTGCATATCGTCGTCATCATCGACCGATGGCGTAGGTGAAGTTGCCTCGTGTTCGTCTGTACTCTCAATACTGGTTCTACCAAAAGAGAAATTTATATTCACATCTCTGAATCTCCTTGTTACCGCGTTCGACATCACCTGAAAACTGGAAAGTGTGGATGGGTCCCTTTCAGAATAAAAGGGATTTATATCTTTGGCGGACTTTATCTTTGGAGCTTCTGGGGTAGGGGGCAGGAACTGAGTTATGTCGACTACAGGCTTAACTGGGGAGGCAGTGTCATCACCATGCATCAGAGAAGTAGTGCTATGAGAGACTGGATGCGCCACAACATCTTGTACAGCTTCTGACCTTTCCTCTGTCATAATGGATCCTGTACTTGTCAAATCTTCTAGTACTTCAATATCATCATCATCGAGCTCAACGGCCTCAGTAGTCGAATTCTGTTCCTCAACATGCTCATGGAAGTCGTATGCAGCTGCGTTGCCCTCCATCATATTAAGTGCTATACTGGCCAAATTAGGATCCACGAGCTCTGAAAGCGATGTTGGCTGCAGGTCGTTGAGATCAGTAGTATTTCCCCGAGCCACTTCCAGATCATCGTAATGGTCGTCACTGTACTGGCCATTTTCTTCTTCTTTACTTAGCACTGGAGTCTCCTCATCAACTTCGTGCTTATCATTCAAGTTGCTGTATCCAAACGAGGGCCCATGTGGTGTACGATCCAAAGGCTGTTGAATATCATGTGCTCCAAAATAGTCTACTCCAGTCGCACTGTGTGAGCTCGGAGTATTTTTTTCTCCTTCACTCTGATCATCCAGCTTGTCGCTGTATTCTTCTTCCGAATATTCTTCCGTTTGTATCGCACTATGATTTTCTGATCCTTCATCAGCGAAGAGCGACGTGTTATAAGACGACCGCAAAGTGGACTCACTGGATTGAAGTCTGGGAAGGTCTGAAACGCCGAGGCTCCTCCACTGCAAAGATTGACGAAGCTGTGGCTGCTGCTGCATCGGTGATAGTAATGGTGGAGAAGCACTGGAGCGGTATGCTTGTGATCGAATGTTGGGACGACCAGATTCAGGTGTTTCCCCCGTTTCATGGTGCTCCCCCTCCTCTTCTTCATCTGAAGATATCAGGTCTACAACTTCAGCAAAGCTGGTTGGTCTCAGGGATTGGTTAGCATCAAAATACATAGTCTCGTTAGCAGCTACATCGACTGTTTCAGAATCTCCGTCCCCATCCTTTTCGTCTGATCCAGGTAACTTCTGCATTGCTGGGTCTGTAGCATAGAGTTGTTCATCACCACCACTTTCTGACTCATTACCGGAATGGTTTGCATGATCATCAGAAAATCTGTCGAAATCATTTGACGGTATGTTACGTCTAGAGTCACCACCATGCTCATCGGATACCCCCTCATCGGCATTCTCATAGTCAACATCCTCATCTTCGAAGACTTCAATCTCTTCATCTATGTCTTCATCAATTTCTTCCTCTGGTTCCTCCTCGAGTTCTTCCTCAAAGTCCTCATCATACTCTTCTCCCTGAGCGATGTCATATCGATCAGCGGCTAACTGACCGGATTCCGAAAATCCGTCCTCAAAGTATTGGCCAGATTCGTCCTGGGCACCACTCATCTTGTCATAACTATCAAGATCTTCCGCTCGATCATCTTCGTCGTCTATGATCTCAATATCATCACTCTCTAGCTCTTCTGAGTGGTCACCGCCCAAGTCCGGCTCCAATTCGTCCTGATCATACTCGGTGAAAATAGATGGCTTGATGCGAGGGAGTGAACTTCCCGGGACCTACAGCAGTTAGTATCGAGTATTGAGGACTCAGTTCAAATACAAGTAAATGGAAAGCAGTAACACTTACCTCGTGCGGACCGGACCGCTCTCGTGAAGGAGCTACGCTTGAAGTCCCACTATTCTCCAAATATTCTATTGCAGAGTCGGATCTTGACGCGTAGAAACTTGACAGAAGCGAACCCAGTTTTTCAAAAGCTGAGCCACGGGTACTTTCATCATCTTCGTGCGCTTGTTGTTCGGCTTGCTCCATTTCCCGTTTACGTCGCTTGAAGTCCTCTTCCTGATCTCTAACTTCTTTGGCAGTTTGATCATCATTTTGCAACGCCCGAGAAACTCGTGATCTGACCGAGGATAACCATCCTGCCAAATCGTCCCTACCTCTAGTCATCGTACCATTCTGGTTCAAATCAACATCTTGGGGCGAAGGAGATAAGTTCTGGTGATGGCGGAAAGCCTGACTACGTCTGCTGACAAGCTTCCTTAAAGAAGACCCAGGCGTGGAATTTGCTGCCTCCGAAAGATAAGCAGGAATTGTTAGAGGCTTTTTTCGAGGAGTCAAGGCATCATTATGTCGGTCTGGAAAAGACATAGTAAACTATGAAGTGCTAGTGATCTCAGGCAGACTTCTTAGATATAATGCACTCGCTGACCAGTTTCGAATATCTTCTTAGATATCATACACCTGCTGACCAGTTACAGATGTCTTCTCAAATTATGCGACTCTCAAGCTTTTCAGTGGGTCAATTGATGGCCAACTAGCAACCGTGTTCAGTGTTCACAAAAATAATTAGACAGACTTCGAAGTGCAATATACATTTATATACATACACACCAGTGCATGTTTAGAAGTCTAAGCATAGCCGTGTGTCTCACAGACTTCGTACCAACCAACGTGAGTCAGAAATAGGGCAAGCCTTCTATCATCCTGTGCCAGCGACCTTACTGAATACAATATATTCCACGTCGCAGTCTATCATCAGAGAACCTGAAATAGACTAACTTCTAAGGAGCTTAGGTCAGAAAATCCCGGTAGTCACGTGACAGTTCAACGTATAATAACCGGCGTATATATGTCGTGATTGTTCAGCACTTCGCGCTCGATAGCTGATATATAGTTCTCTGACACCATTCCATTCTCGTTTCCTAATCATATTCTAGGATGGCCACTGATGCTCCACCAACTGAGAATGAAGTGATAAGAGCTGATCCTAAGGACAGCACTGCGAAAGATGACACGGAGTCACCAGTTGGACCAGTGTTACCAAACGATGGCTCGATAATTTTGGAAACAGTTGAATCCAGCCGGGACCAGATTAAGCCTGGATCACGAACATCTTTGCATTCGACGAAGGCAAGCGACGCATACGACGTGGCTGCATTTGGAGATCAGAAAACGACGAAGATATCATATTTTGATCCGTTTGGTGTGTTTCCAGAGCTCGAGGATGATTTGCTGAAGAGGCTTCCCTTGGTCAACTTGCACTGGAATCAGATAGGAGGTCCTTTACGGTCAATTCCTAGTCTAGACGTGAATCTTGTTGAGGAAACTTCTGATAATGCTCATGTGGTGCCTCATCAAATGTTGGGATTGTCCGACACTCCTTACCTGAAGGTAATTCTCGTCAAATGCGAAGATAATGACACTTACAGATCATCTGTGAGGAGAATGATCAGAGAATGGCTGTCAAGAGTGATGTCAGTTCGTGATCCCACGGAATGGCTTATCATTCATTATGTTCCTATGGGAACGAAGGCATATTCAGGGAACAGGTTCAGATCTGGCGTATTTGATAAGATTCGAGCAGATTTCAACTCTGGATCGAAAAAGGACCGATGCATTCAAATTAGGAAAGATATGACCCATTCTAGTATGAGTGAAATAGAAGTAATGGAGATTTGGAGCGATACGACAACGAGAATTAAGGAGGGCGTACTGGAGGCTTTCACCAGAAGAGTTGCTCTGTACCAAGAGGAAATTGAGAAGCTTGAAGAAAAGAAAAAGGTCATGGGATGGAATTACGGTACTTTTTTTGTTATGAAAGAAGGTCTAGCCCTTTCATTTGAGAACATTAGTCTATTCGAAGATGCCCTGCTGGTATATGATCAGCTAGAGGAGTCATTTGCTCAGTCAATGAATCAGAACAATGCCGCTTTCTTTACAAGTGTAGGATTTGAGGAGAATTTGAGCGATGCAGAGTCTAATTATATGAGTTCGTCATCACTATTAAGACTTGGCGAGGACAAGTCAATACGTCATAAGATCATGGCTAATACGATATCACTGTTTGAGTTTCACTGTTATTTATTCGCTCGCCAAGCTAGCCTTTTACTATATATATCGAAAGCGAGCTCGTCAGCCTCTATATCGGCTTTGAAAATAGCTGAATTATATGGAAGATTAAGATCTTTCGTGTCAGAAATTGAGAATCTGCTGTTATCTAACAAGAAGAATAAGTTCCTTATTGCTGAGTGGTCAAACAATGTTGTGAAGCAATTCCTGAAGGCAAGTGAATCGCTACCAGAGGGGATAGTAAAAGAGGTGTCACAGGGACGGGGTGAAATGTTACTGTTGTGCAGACAGGCTCTCGAGACTCTTGGTATTGGGCGAAAGTATTACATTGAAGGTGCATTGAGTGATGTGTCTTTAGACAACTCCGGCGATAGGCAGGAAAATGAGTCCTATCTTAATCTTGTCATTAATAGGAACACTGAAATAGCGAAAGCGCTGGCTAGCCCCGAGTCGTTTTATTCTGAATACCGCGAGTTAACTCTCGCTGCAAGAGTTGAATTTGACATTGCTGACAGAGTAAGAATAGTGGACCGCCTGTCAACTCAACTGGCCTTGCTGGATTTTCAGATGGGTGACTACGAAGCAACTGTGAGGGTGCTGGAAACAATTCCTCATGTGTATGACAGACAAGGATGGGATCATATCTCAACATACCTGTTAAGTAAGCTGGTTGAATCTCTAAGTCATCTCAGATCTTCTTCAGAAAGCAGTGTGAACCGGGAGAAGTTGCTTAACTACTCCCTTGACTTGCTGAGAAGATATCAACAGTTGACTACAAAAGAAGTGGCAAGTTTGCTCAAAGGAATAGATGATCTGTCGAGACAGCAGACCATAACCGCTGTAGAAGAGGTTCTGGACAACTGGGTAGAGATAGATATATCTCCTTATGTTGATCCTTTAGAGTCCTCTCACGGTACGTATGTCATACATGGAAATGCCAGAGGCCGGTTCAAGTCTCAAGACCTCTCCTTTGACTATGCTACTATAAGCTTGGTAAATGATAAAAATGAAAAGATATCACTACGGGTAGAAAACCCCACTTTTGGCTCGGATAAAATGACAAAATTGAAATTCGAAGGCAACAGATTTGTGGAAGGGGCACTTGATATTGAGAATATCAGATTTGTCAAGCGAAAGTTAACCCTTGTCAAAGACTTGATTGGAAGTCAAATTTCGACAGTCCAGTTCTATCCCTCTCCCGATATGCTATCAGCAACCTTAAAATTGGTCAGTCCTGTTGATCTTGTCGAGCGCCAGGTGTGCCTGGAAATAGATGTCAAGCATGATGTCGAAGAATTGAAGGTAAGACTCAGAGCATCAATTCCCGAACTGAAGCTTAATATTGCCGATGGCACGGCCCATATAGTCTCTGAAGACTCTTCGAAATTATCTCTTCCTGCAAAATATATGCAGCCCTCATTGATAATGAATGCCATACAAGCTGGTTCGGTCGTTCAGGTCCACATACCCTTTACATCGGATCACCACGAGAACATGGTATCTTTCAAGGTTACTATGGATTATACGACAGAGCAAGGTACGTTCCAGCATTCATTTTCGCGACCCTTGAATATTGATTTGGCTATTGATGTGAATGTTTTGGATTTTTTTAAGAGCACTAAGCTGTTTTCAAGATTTTCAATATCGTGTAAAGACGTCAATGAGCCGGTTAGAGTTGAAAAAGTTAAATTGCAAGAGTCGAATCAACACACAACATCAACACCCGCTCAGCCGGAGCAAATTATTGCGTTTCATGGAAACCCGGCTTTGTACTCGTTTTGCATTACTCACAAAGAGACCGCATCTCAAGGGCTTAATGAGCACCTACAACTGTCTATCAGGCACAGATATCTAAGGGATGGTAAGTACTGTACTGTTCAGTGCATATACGTGATTCCAATCGAGAACTAACAAGACAAGAAATTACAGATATAGTATGGACGAGCTTAAAACAAAGCCTGGTTGCTGATCCCTTGTGGAAATATCTGCTATTATTAAGAGATTCGCTCAATTTTATTGATTGGGATATTTGGAACTATGGAATGAATGGCAAAATACTTTTTGAACACACTTTAAGTGGACAATTTGAAAGTTTGCCTTCTATTGCATGGATTGGAAGTGAGGAGAGGACGAAGTTAATTGGTCTGATCAAGATGGCTGCAAGTTCATTCAATCCCAATCACACCGATAGAGACTTTGAAAATATCACTTCCGAGCTTGTTCTTCCCGTGTCCATTCCCGAGATACATATTGTTCACCAGGTAGAGCTGATATTGCCATCAGATGAACATTTTATTGTGGGCAAAACTATTCGGGCTCAATTGATTATCAAGTCTTACCGACACTGGGGCGAAGATAATGCGTCTCCCATAACTTCCGACACAGAATTTTCATACGAAGTAATTGCTCCTCATGACAAGTGGGCAATCTCAGGCAAAAGAAGGTCCTTTTTTGGATTACCCGTCGATAAGACTGATGGTAAGGTGACGACCCAGCCCACTATCGACTGTTGTCTGATACCACTTCTCCCTGGGAAGTTACCGCTACCAAAGGTCGAAGTAACTACTCTCAACATACCATCAGTGAAGATGGAAGTCGAACTCAAAAATGGAGCTCAGACAGTACTAGTCATTCCTGAATTAGATCGGGCCAATGTATCCTTCTAAATTAAATGCTCTAGACGGTATATGCATACATAAATATTTGCTTATATTGGCAACATCATAACGCTTGGCTAACCAAGATTGCTTTTACAAGATGCTCGGCATCAGGTACTTCTGCCACAGCGTCCGGACGGAGATTATTCTCCTTCAAGAACCGCTCTGTAGTGGGTCCAATGGCAGCCAAGCGAAAATAGTGCCTAGGCGTCTGTTGAAGCACTTGTACGACGTCTTCGGCGCTAGCAGGGGAAAAAAACACAATCCAAGGTGCTCCATCTTCTTCAACTGCAGCAGATATGTATGCAGATATGGTTTCCTGGAGTCTCGATCTTATATTGCTTATCGCCCTCGTTCTGTAAACCACTTTTTCATTCAACGACAACCCCGGTGTTTGGTTAATCTTGATAGGAATAATATCTCTTCTTGTAACTCCAGTAAAAAAAACAAGCCTGGAAATAGATTCGGTAGACGACTGTGAATGTTGAATGATCAGATTAGCAAGGATCTCTCCGTTACCAGCTTGTAAGCCACCTCGAACGTCGGTATAGAGTGATTCTTTAAACAATTTAGCAGTGGCAGGTCCAACCGTGTATATTGGCTTATTTAAAAGAGACTTTCTCGCCCTATCCGACAGGTATGGTAAGTGACTGTTTACAGCTTCCACGGCTCTTTGCGATGTAGCGATGTTGGCATCTGCAGACAAGCACTCCTCAGATTCCAAAAAATGCCTTAGGCCATTCGGATCGACTGGCTCATGCTCCAAAATGGGGAAAAATTCAACGCGCCAACCGGATCGAGTGAAGGATGAATCATATGAGTCAACTGGGGTGTTTTTATTCTTTAACAGAATTACTTTTGGCATTGTCTTATATCAAGAGCCACAAGCAGAGTTGCAAGTGGTGAAGTTGGATCATCCCGCGCTTACAGCTAGGCGCTCATATAGTAGCCGCCATCACCAACCTTCTCGGTCCATTACCGATCCACCGCATCACTTCGGAACTTCTTCGTGATTACAATTGTAAATCATAAAGGACACAGAAATCATTAAAAGGGCCTATTAGTTAGGAAATTTTACGTTAATAATGACGAAAAGCCAGATCTCCCTGTATTCCCAAAAGTAGTACCCTAGACCCATCATATTTTTCTGCTCGAAACTTGGAAAGATTATTTGATTGCGATGGAGCGCTGACCAAGTGATGAAGAGAATAGTTATAGCGAGATATCATAGAATCTCAGTGAGTGGTGGGTTTATGGATGTAATACCACAGGTTCCAAAACCAATGATCTCCTCGATCACTTCCAAGAGTGTTCTTATCTTATCATTGAGATCAACATACGGCTCTATAATTTTTCAGATCTTGCTGTATCTCTCTGAGAGATAACTAAATAACAATGTCGGAAATAGCATATAATGAAGAATACTCAGAGCTGGTACGATGGATGGTAGAAAATAAAGTCGAGCTGAGCTCCTTGGTAAGAATTGACAAGTCGCCTATTGGTGGCGTTGGAGTCTTCTCAACTGCGAACTTAAAAGAGGGAGATGTGCTGCTCCGAGTTCCCAAGGACTGTGTTTTATCCCCGGTAACCTGTGGCATAGCCAATATTTTGGATGACTATGAATTGGATGGCATGATTGGGCTTACTATCGCATATATGTTTGAAAAATGCCAAGGAGAAAAATCACCTTGGTCGGCATTTTTGAAGTCAATCCACCCCCCAGACTATCAGCTACCTCGGTTCTGGCCAGCTTCTGAACGAAGCATACTGAAAGGGACTGAGATGGATGCCATGGGTGGACTAGATGAAGCAGAAGTGCTCGAAACGTATAGAGATATAATCTCTCCATTTATTAGCGGAAACAAACAATTTTTCAGCCAGATTCCGGAGTACAATACATACGAAGGTTACAAGCAGGCTCTTGTTGAAGTCTGTTCAAGAGCTTTTGAAGTTGATGAGTATAGAGGTCTATCACTAGTTCCAGGTGCTTGTTTGTTTAACCATAGTGATAATGAGGATGTTCATTTCGAATCTCAAGCCGAGGTTTGTGAGATGTGTGGAGCTGCCAATTACTGTGATCACATTGCATACGAGGAGATCGAATTTGCGAAAATGCAGGCCGAGCTGAGAGGAGCGGACGATGATTTCGAAGATTTTGAAAGCGGTGAAGATGACGAGGAGCATGAGGATGATGGCAAAACCGGACAGGATGAGTCAATGGACGGCGAATTTCTTGTCGAGCCTACTAGCGACGATGACAGTGATGATTGCCAAGATAATGACTGCGAAAGCGACTGCGGGTGCGGACATGATCATGATCATGACCATAGCCAAGAACTAGATGAGGAGGATGAGGACGGAGATGAAGATCCTGATAGCTGCGAGCTCACGTTGGTGCATGCTATGGGGCCAGGTAAAGAAATATTCAATACTTATGGCGAGTATAGTAATGGCATATTGTTATCTCGATATGGCTTTGCAATCTGGGACAACGAACATGAAACGGTGGGCCTGGGTTCACAAGTAGTACAATACGCTAAGAAGATGGACCTTAAGCCTCGTCTGAAATGGTGGGCAAAGTATTTCTATCAGTGTGTTTTTGGAATCGATCCGGACCAATATGAGGAAACGGTTGAAGCTATGCTCGAAGAAAATCCAGAGGAGCCACCACCACCTCCACCCGATTCGCTGAGCTGGAAGGACACCTTAGAAATATTATCCTCAGGGCAGCCAACTCCTGGACTGATCCTTGTACTCAACTTATTGGCGCTTAGTCCCAAAAAGTTTGCTCTTCTGCAGACACAAGCCAAGAGAGGAAAGTTTGCTGCTTTACCCACCGGAGCCGAAGGATGTACCAAACTTCTTTATACACTGGTAATGAAGAGAATGTCAGTATATAAAGATGCTGACCTTAGCAGCGACGACTACTCAAACCTTATAAAGCAGGATGGCATTAGTGACAACAAACGACTGGCTTTCACTGTTCTGGGAACTGAGAAGCTTGTCCTCGAGCGTTGTTTGAAAAAATTATAAATTATAATAATGTACTATATACACGAGACTTCATAAATAGTTACGACCAACATGACGAGTTACTTACTGGATAGGCGAGGGGGATGGGGGCCTGGACGGATTGGAAACTGGTAACGAAACTGGAGTCGACGCTATAACACCGTTTGACTTTTCCTCGAATGATGCAGGGAGCTCTGGGGCTGGAGCCGGTGGAGGAGGAGGCGGAACAGACGATTTTTCACGACTCTGGCGCTTGCTGTCTCTTTCCTTCTCCTTTCTCTTATCTCTTCGTCTCTTCTTGGCTTCGAAGTCATGCCATTCTCCAATTTCGCTTAAATCTAGCTGCTCGGGAACAGGTTCTTCTTTGAAATAATTATGGTTTAGAGCATCATGGGCATTCATTCTCTTGTCGGGATTGAAGGTTAACAGGCTCTCTGCTAATTCAAGAGTGGCCTCTGTGAGGTCTAATTTTTCAAATGTTGACCTGAAGACATTTGGCTTTAAAAGTCCATCATATAAGATGTGGAACCAAGGTAGCTCATGAGCATTGGGCCACATCTCTTTGGTTGGTGTGCCCATGATGTCATAAATAGCTGCCAGTTGTGAAATCTCATCTTTGCCCTGAAAAATAGCACTTCTATTAAACAGTTCAACAAGCAAGCATCCCATGCCCCATACATCAATGCCAGTAGAATAAATAGTTGCACCCAGGAGCAATTCAGGTGGTCGATACCAAAGAGTGATCACCCTGTTTGTATAGTGTGCCTGTGAATTGGAAAGATCAATCTTCCTAGCCAATCCAAAATCCGCAATCTTGACATTTCCTTTCGAATCCAGTAGTATGTTAGAGCCTTTGATGTCCCTGTGAACTATTGATAAGTGATGGAGATACGAGAGGCCGTCCATCATTTGCTGGAAGACAAATTTGATATTTCCATGACTTAATTTCAGGTCTGGGTACGAAAGGATACCAGCAATGTCATGCTCCATATACTCAAAAACCATGTAAATCCCCCCTTCTTCGACCATCATTTCTTGCAAGGAAACTATATTTTTATGCCTCAGAGACTGCAGCAACTTGATTTCACGAATAGCAGTGATAGGCATACCTTCTCGTTCAGATTCCATACGCAATCGTTTCAGAGCCACAATCAAACCCGTGTCACGGTTTGATGTTTTGTACACTTTTCCATACGTTCCTTCGCCAACTTGGAGGACCCGCTCATAAATAGACTCATACCGTATTTTGGGCTCTAGAGGTGGCGGAGGTGGCGGACTCAGTGGAACAGGAGCATCAAGATGTCTTCTTAAATGGACCACATCTATGGCTTCGACGTCTTTATCAGAATTTTCTTTCAGCTTCTTCCTCCATGGCGGGTTACGGTCAGCATCTCGACTACCATCACTATGGTATTTTGTACTGGAATCATCCTCATCCGTCAGAGCATCATTAGCAAGATGGTCCCGTTCTTTGCGCTTCCTATCACTGTCACTTCTCTGTCTATCAGGCAATGTACGACTTTTTCTCCTTTTTTGTAATGCTTCGGGCTGACCCTCGTCTTCTTTGCCAAAACGCGGCGGTCGTTCCTTTGACGGAATCTTAACCCACTTTCTAGGCGGAACTGACGATTGACGTTTATCACCCTCCTGAATCCTTTCATTTTTCTCATGTGTTCGACGGGGTCGCTCTTTTTCGCGATGATCTCGGTCGCGATCATGCTCAAGATCACGCTCACGATGACTATGGTCACGACCATCACGTGTCCGGTCAATGTCCCGGTCACGGTCACGGTCACGGTCACGGTCACGGCGATATCTGGTACTGTCTCGTTCTCGTCCTATGTCATGATCATGAACATGGTCACGGTCACGATCCCAGTCACGACCATGATGGCGATCATGATCCCGGTCGCGATTAGATTCAAGACTCCTATCCCGACTACGATTACGAGGACGATTGCCTTCAGAAAAGCGATCACGCTCTCTATCCTTCCCCATTTCATGATCTCGTCCATGCTTCTTCTCATGTTCTCGGTCTCCAGTCCGGTCTTTATCTTGGTCCACATTGCGGTCATGCTCGGAACCTAGACCGCTACGATCCACTCCATGATCACGATGGTGACGATCGCGGGGTACGTATCGGCTACCGCTCTGCTTTGAGTCTGCACGAGAACGATCCTTTTGTTCACTTGACTTTACTGGGGCTCTGTTGTCATCCCTGCCATAGTTGTCCCGATATCGCCTGTCCCTTTCATCATCATATTCGTCATATTCATCACGGCCTCGACTTCCGTTCTTCTGATGACCAGATCTGGCATTTCCTTTGGTAATTGAAAACTGAATTTTTTTGGCATCACTGCTTTTGTTGCTGATTTTGGCCATTTTCCCGTAGAAGAGGTCATTACTTTTGATTTTCGACTCTCTTGTTGGCTTTTTCTCCTGGACAGTATGATTTCCCAATCGTGGTGCTAAAGTACAAGTTAGTATTGATCGCAAGATTAGCTAGTCAGCGAGTGAGGCAACCGACTCAATAAAGCCACGAACAGTGTGATTCTAGTTCTTCCTATAGCATTTATCTAAACTATTTATATCAGCAAAATGCCAGGTTGACAGGAAGCGAACCAACGTATTATTGAATATTGTTACTACACTATTATTATTTCTATAAGACAAATTGATAATCTTTGTAGTTATCAATATTACCCACAGTACATTCTATAGTCCGTTCGATCGTTCGTTCGCTGGCCCTGGTGAGCTGAACTATGCTGAAACAGGAGGCCCAAGCCATTCTAACCATTACCTGACCATTCTCCGACCATTCCGTTACACGCAAGCTCCTAGCACATTTGCATAAGTTGGACCCATATAAACCTAGCTACTTACCATCTGACCTTTGACCGCTGTCAATCGTTTCGTTGGGCATGATGAAAGTTCGTGAGCGATCTGATGTCTTTCAGCACAGTCTTGAACAGATATCAATGATGTGTTGAACCGTCTTTCAAATTCTGGCTAACGCGGTTGCACTCTCACGTGTTACCACATTTGCCTTCCAAGGGAAATGACAACGTGAAGAATCTTAGCCACCGACTGAACAATCCCAGGATTGACACACTGACGAAAAACCCGTGACTGGCTAGTCTGCCTATCGACCACCTCACACTTTTCGATAAGGTAGCACAGTACAGCCTGAACTCAGAGAAAATTCTGATCAAATGAACCTCTTTCTTAGATAAATCCTAGTCGTGTAGACTTAGATGGAGAAGTCTTAGTGACGGCTCGAGCGCAACACCGATGGATTTCTTCAGGAGGATGCAGTCCGGGTAACTGCAGAGAAGACCTGCATCGGTTGCACTTCCAACTGAAGAACTGCATTTGTAATTGATATCGAATCTGCTGTGTAACGAAGGTACAACTTGACAAATTTCCAGATGAACAGTTTGCTATCGTCTTTTGTTAATACGTCGAGAGTAAGTTCCAAGCAATAGCGGTTTTATGTTATAGTATAACAAGGCTTATGAACTGTAATTCATTCTTCTCAAACTGGTTCTAACTCGGCATAACAGTTAACTCTCGCCAGAACGGCTCCTCGTGCAGCCTTTCCCTCGCTTATGGCAAAGAGATTTCTCTCAGACGAAACCAAGGCCGCTATTGATTCGGCTGTTGCATCTGCGCCTGTAGTACTGTTTATGAAAGGCACACCTGAGGCTCCTGCTTGTGGATTCTCTCGCCACACTATTGAAATCCTCGGGTACCAGGGTGTTGATCCCACCAAGTTTGCTGCATACAACGTCTTGGAAGACCCTGAGCTACGTCAAGGAATCAAGGAATACAGCAATTGGCCAACTATTCCTCAGCTTTATATCAAAAAAGAGTTTATTGGTGGCCATGACATTATTGTTTCCCTTTCCGAGACTGGAGAATTGGCTGAGATGTTAGAGAAGGAGGATGTTCTCGTCGACGAGGAGTAATTGGTCCTGTCTTATCAATCGATCTCATGTAGAAACCTGTAAATAAAGATATTCCACTTGCTTATCTCACTGGTATGTTACGTTATCCTCGAGGTCGAAGTCGTCGACTTCGGTGTGAACCCAGCCCTTGAGCTGACTATATACGCTTTCCTTTACTGCATATCGCAAAGAGTCGTTTCTTTTAAACGCAATATAACTAGTTGTCTCTCTTATTGGGCTGCCAATTTCGGCATATATCTTAGACAAAGTCTCAAAAAGTTTTCTTCTGCACACAGAACTTTGACCCCGGCCAAGTAACGGTCTGGCACCCATTATCACCCCGTTGGAAATGGCCTCATTAGTCAATCCATCAATATACAAAACGGATGTTGGAGACGGTTTTGAATTGCTTTCAACTCCGGTTCCTGTTTTCCTATACTCCCATTCGACATCAGTAGTACAATGGTCAAACAGTTTTGCTTCGTAGCCTCTTGATGCCCAATTCTCATCATCTCGCTTGCGTTTGATTCCCGTCTGAAGTCTATCCTTGAAAGCACGAGAAAAATCTTCTTCCTTAAATACATGTTTTGGAACCACTAACTGTGACAAGTAGAAACCATCAGGGCACACGATAGAGCTCGCAAGCCCACACAACAATGATGAAATCTGATGAAGACACAGTTTATCAGAGCAAGATTTCGAAAATGTTATTGGAGAGTCACGCCGACCTGGTTTAGTCCTAGTGATGCCTACTTCAAAAAAATGATCTCTTCCACGTACAACACCTGATGACTGCCCATTTATCATCTCCAGAGGGTTCACCCATGCATCATCCCGCCCATTGGATATCAATGACATGCTAGCATCTCCACATGGTGCCTCTGATACATAAAGTGATATCTTAAGGCCAGGCGCAGCAAAGAAACGATATAGGGAGTCGGAATTGTGGTCCTTTCGATACCAAACGTAATCGCTTCTTTTTGTGTTGGCCCTTAATGCCTTCAAGCACTCTTCGAGAACAAACCGATTGAATCCTCGTATTGTCAGAATCTCGGCGTGCATATCATGAAGGACCATTCCCCGACATTTTGGAAGATTAGCATTCGGGGTAGCTTTCACTCCAGTGGCCAATGAAACACAGCGAGGCTCAGAGGAAACCGCTTCCACAACAATTCCAGCCAACACGGTCCATTCTCGTACGCCATTAGAACGTACAGCCGGTTTCCCTTTCTGTGGAAGTCTGCGATATCTTTCGATCACTAACTCGGCTATAGCATCGGGTGATGCATAATGATGGTCATTTGCCATGGATATATGTATATATAAACATATATATCTAGGTGAATTTGTTGAATTCTGAGTTCTAGTTCATGAAGTTGGTTGTGTCTGAAAAGCCGTATACAACATGCATATATATAAGCAGACAGCGTTTTAAAAGTTGCATGCAGGGTCCAACGCAGGCACCCCAGCGGTAAGTAAAAAAAAAAAAAAATATTTTTAAGTACATTCATAGTCGATCGTGAGCTCATTATCTTTTACTATCGGTGAAACAGCTCTCTCTGAGCAAGCGGATGGCTCTTGCTATTGGTTCTGGTAGACTGTCAAATCCGTTCTTAAGTGGTGGTGGCAGTCGACGATTAGGTTTGACAGGCTCAAACGCTGGAGAAGAAAATTTAGAGGAGCCCCTCAAAGAAGGTCGAGAAGAAGCTTGTAGAAAGGTATGAGGTAGAGAAGAGTCCTGTGACGACGACGCTAAAACTTGACTTGCCTGAATTTTCGCTCCTATACTATTGTTCACAGTAGAAGCTTCCGAAGAGATGGTATGCTGGCGTAGACGCGTATCTTGAGCTACATCTGTGGCACCTGGGGCTTGTGAAGGAGGGCCCTGAGCTACACTTGTGGCGCCTGTTGGTTGCGAAAGAGGACCTTGAGCTGCAGTTGTGGCGCCTGTAGGTTGTGAAAGAGGACCCTGACCTACACTTGTGTCACCTGTAGGTTGTGAAAGAGGACCTTGAGCTACAAATTTCGTGGCTGTAGGTTGAGATACATCTTGTCTAGGAGGGGTCTGGGTCACAATTGTGGACGTAGCTTGTGCAGGTGGGGTCTGATACACGACTGTCGGTGTACGTTGCGGAGGAGTCTGAGTCACGGTTGTAGAGGTAGATTGAGCAGTTGGCTCAACAGGTGATTCAGCACTGACCCTTGACAGTACGGACAACGGACTATCAGGGAGAGCATTCGCATTAAAAATGGGGCCATCTGTCTGCCTTTCTGCAGAAGGTCTACCGTTTAAACTTATCGAAATCGAAGTCCCAAATCTGTTTCCCGCATTAATGGCCGAGAATGTTGGTCGTCTCACTTTAGTGGTAGGATCCTGAGCAGTTGGCTGTAGTGGTGATGATGCTGGTGGTAGGCCTGGCTTATGACTGAGGACCAAGCTGAAGTCTGAGAGCACTTCAGGCGCTATGATATTAGGATAGCCATTGTGTGATAAGCTACCGGGCTGTACCGGGACAGCCACTTTTACGACGTTGGGAGTAGTACTCTGTGCCATGCCCACACTTTTGCCGTTGTCTGATGTGTCGACCTGCCCTGGTACTGCAACATTCACTTCTGGCTCACGAGGTACAAGGTCTCTCGGCCTATCGGTGTAAATACTTGAACCATCGCTATCTTGAGATGTGGTACCGTGCTGACTGTCAAGCTGTGAACTGAGTCCTACGTCTTTGCTCCCACCATTATTGTTCTCAATTTTCCCAGGTTCTGATCTCAGTTCGATGTTGACTGCTTCATCATTTATATTTAGTGAGTTTTCAGGGTAGCTTGACGGAATTGAAGTCACTTCTTCCAATAGTAAATCCTCACGGTCAGATACTACCATTCCAGCGGCCAGAGCCGCTAATTCCTTCTCAATCGCTTGCGCCTTTTCATCATTCTGCTCCACATCAGTTAAATCCGATGAATCATCAGAATCACCAACTTGATGATCAGTGACTGAAGAGTTCTGATTGATGTCGTCCTGCGAGTCATTCCCCTTCTCGCTGTTGATCTCATTATCGTCACTTGGGGCCATTACATTATCTTTTCCCTCCACAAGTGGCACACTGCCGCCTTTGATATATGTAGTGATAGTTGGGCTATCCGAACGACTTTCATCTACAGCGCGAGCTACTTCATCAGAACTCTGCGAGTCCAGAATTTCAATGCTGACCTGGACCGTGTCTCTTCGGGTCTCAATATCTTTGGCTCTGATATTGGGGACTGTCTTCATAGTTTTAAACTTTTCAGTAGCTAAATCAGCAAACTCAATGTCCGAGGACGAAAGTTCTAAATCATCTATTTTTGGTTCGGAAGGCACACCGGCAGACGATTGGTACTTGTCTCCCCATTGGTTTTCTGCATAGCTGGCGGGGAGAAGTGTACTAATTTCGGGAGGATAATTCTCAGATTCTAGCTCTTGATGTCGGTCGTCGTTTCGGGAACGATATGGATGGTCCCTCTCAGGCGAGCTCTCTCCGGAGCCAGATGTTTCGTCTACTGACCGTCTACGATAACGGGATGCTGTTTTATACGAGTCATGCTCCTTGGAGTTAACATGATAACTAGAATGCCGAGAGTCTAATGCGTCTGATAGTCGTCGTTTCCGTCGTTCGCCAGATCGTAGTTCATCGTTTGGCAAACTGTCACCCAGATATCCTCCAGAGCTTCGAGAGATGAAATCAGTGTTCGCCCTGGGACGCTCTACTCTTCGCCTGTGCATATTTTCTCCGAAATTAGTCTTGGAACTTCGCTTCCGTAATTCAGCTCTTGATTCGAACTCATCGAACGGCCCCAGTCGAGAAGATACATCGTTTTCAATATCCGAAGAAATCAAGCCATTGTCTCTGAAACCACGGCCTTCCACATCACTTTCATATTTGAGTTGTCGGCTGGTTGATTTACGGTTGTTATATAAAACACGGTGGTTTCCGTCATGTCTAGAATTAACACCAGAGAACCCTTTGTTGTTCTGCCCATGAAATCTGCTACTAGTCACTCTTTCCTGCTTTGGTGTGTGATGGTCTCTACTGTATGACAACCTGTCTCGGGATAAGTTGGCCGAGGACATATTTCCTGTGTCACTATAGTCCACACTATCACGTTCTTGACCGAAAGAGCTACGGGGGGTAAGAGATCTCTTACTGAAAAATGAACTATCGCGTGAGGGCAATAGATCCTCATCTGAGTAGTCAGGGTTGTACAAAGTACGAGATCTACTCGACGTGTTATATCTTCGGTATGATGTACTCCAGTGACGTTTTTCATAGTTCGATGTATCACTTTGTAAAAATGAACTGCCTCTGCTAGCCTCCATATATGAAGGCCCGTTAGAGCTACGTAAGTGGGCTTCGCCCGATTTGCGACTTCTGTGCCATCCGGTCTCCCCTGACTTTTCGTGCGCTTCACGCGAGCGTAAATGAGCATCGTGGATCCTATCGGCGTGTAATGGGTGCTGGGAATCTATTACATGGTCCGGATTCAGACGCCGTCTCTTGTTTCGATCTAGATAATGTGGGTGGGGCTCATGCTCCTCACCGGTAGACTCACTATCGTCATCACTGTTAGCTCCGGCGTCAAAACCGTTCCGATGTCCATTTCCAATGGGAGTAGTCCTGGTAGGTTGACGCGATTTGTCCCTATCCCAGGACCGTCGACGGTATCTATACATTTTAAAGGCACTCTTGATTTTAGTTAGTGAATCAAGCTCTACAATGCGGTATGCTGCAGAATTCTTTCAGTTGTTGGATATATCATAAAACGTGAGGGTATGGCTTGTTCAGGTTCTCTAGCAGGTTCAATACGGTTCAGCAAAGATTGAGGACATTCTTAAGGCCGGCACAAGGATCATCGGCCAAGTTTATCAATGTAGTCCCGTGCCAATAGCAGCAATTGTGGATTTGAAGTAATTACTACTCCAGAGTAGGACAATTCTCATACGAACTAACGTGTATCAGCATCTTATTCATACAAAATCCATTGAACATCGGAAATAATAAGCATCGGAAGCTGATCGAGAGCTGTGATCCAAGAATCGGCATTAGAGAATCCAACGATCTCGCTTAGAACCAGAGATTAAACCACACGCGGGAATCATCACAGTGCCAATGCCAAAATAATACTCTGGCAGTGAAATTCACGCTTTCAACCCTTTTACCAAATAACATCATTAAGAAGGCTAGCCCAGCTACAAGCATTGCGTCAATAAAAACCTACCAGCACATTCACATTCAAATAGAAACACACACCAGATTTGAGGACATAAACGAATTGCAAGGGTTTATCTCATATCAAAATGAAATCTCGTCTGGTCAAACGGCCGTCGCGTATTTTGTTGCAGCATGGCTAGATCTCTCATATGCAGGTTCAGATTCACGCCGTGCAACATGCAAGGGTCCGAACTGTCAGGACCAGTATATGGTTGCTATCGAAACGAATCATATATAGCGATGACCTGTCGGTGGGTCTGACAGAATAAACAGATCATCACACATCGAAATATTGGCTATTTGCAAAAACAAGTAGGATACATAAACTAGCTAGGAGTAGAGTAGAGAATATAATAGTCAGCTGAATGGCGAGGTCAGCGGCGTCTTTCAAAGTAGTCAGAGCTGCCCATGAACGCAACGCTAGTGTCAAATACCCACTCGCCAACGTCCAGGTATCTTTCGATAAATGTCTTTGTATCTTTGGACTCGATTTCGCGGGTCTTCAGTCTGACGGGTGTTAGTTGACATGGTTGCTTGCAAGCTCTGGGTACTTCTGTCGCGTCTTGGGCAACGTACAGCTGATGGAGGGAACGAGTTGAGCGTCCACCACTGAAAATGAGATGAGAAGGTTACACAATCGGTTCGTTTAGAGGTGTACCCTGTACCGTGATACTTACGTCAAACCAGTCGATCTCTTAACACCAGCCATGACAGTTGAAACAAGCACAAGATCAACTGAGAAGTGGAATAGTTTGCCTAGCTGAGGACGAGTTAGTTTCCATAAGTGCACGCTTATGCCTACAGACGACTCCCAAATAAAACACAGTATTCTTAGACTGTAGGAATAGACAGAGTTCAGGACCATTCCTCAATTCAATGCCAGGGGTACATAAGAAGCTCTTTAACGCAAAGTGCATTATTGTTCCATCTTTTCCAACAAACCAGAGGAGATATAACACCTGTCACTGCCTGAATGAAAAGCATCAAAAAAACGGCCGCCGCCACCCAACCACAGGCAAAGACAGAGGACCAAGGCTCTACTTACAGTACCCATTATTGAAGACGGTATAATTAAGGAGAATGGGAATAAGAAAAGAATCCTGACTTCCAAATGAGTAACCCGACTAGAACGAATTTCGTGACTATACAATTCCAACACACTGTATAAACACAGATAGAAAGATGGTTGAGATCAGTTGTTTTGTTATCATGTATGTAAGGTTCTGGTGAAGGCGCATCCTTCCGCCTCTGGATGCAAGTGGTGCGGCAGGACGAGAAGGCACCTCATGCTAGCTGTAAGTAAACTATCAGCCGGCTGCTGGCAATTGGGCCCACCCAGTAGCCTCACTATCCGTTAGCTATCTGGCTGGACGAGAGCCGTGGTGAGCACTGTAAGAGCGGCGGTCTGAAGGTATCAGGCAGACCTCTCATTTCCTCACTGACTTTAACTGCATGACGCAGGGCCGCTGCAGGGTCCGATCACTGGAGTGCCTCCAGCAGCTGGGGCGCTGCCCCAGACCCCGCTGTGCTCGCTGCCCGAGCCTGTCGGCTTCGCAGAGACAGGCAGGTGCTGTGCCGCGTTCCAGGTCGCTCCAGTATCGGTTGACACTCCACCAGTGTCACGCAGAATATAAAGAAATGGCCGGTGTAGGAATAATTAAGGATACTGCGGAATAGACTGACGGAGCAGTCTTTGGACGGAGCATGTGTTTATAAAGAAACCTGATTTGCGCGAAGAGTTAACTATGAGGAGCCTAAGTCACAACTCTATATGCATATGACATGTGTAACTACAAAAAAGCTCAACCGGTCAAGAATGTTCGACTAGTAAGAAACAAACACAAACAGCAGGACAGGCGACGAGGATTTATACCGGTCTACAGCAACATCGAGTGCGACTCGTGGGCTTAGACTAACTAGACCATCTGGCCCACTGCACTTACACACATGGCCATATATACTGTACATGTTCTAGTCGGCTGTGGTACAGGAGATATCCCCGACACAGCTCTCATTCAGCAGTAAGCACGCTCTATGATACGGTCAGAACTCAGCTCGATCAGCGAAAAGAGCAAGGCCGACCGACCACCCCTGAGCAAGGCCGACGACCCTGCTGCGCGATAAGATAAGCGGCCGCGCATGCACGCGGCGATATCAGATGAGATCCTGCATATTAAAAGGAGGTTTACACAGACTTACCTATTCAGGAAATACAGTCACGTAGAGTGAAAATCAAACATCATGCTAAAAAGTACGCGGCAATACCAGAACAGGCGAGCTGGAAAGGAGGTGCATAACACACAAGTTGGAACACCAGACTCACCCTAGGGAAGAAGATTGATTGTTCGTTCTATCTTGACTGACTGACTAGCATTAAGTTCGACATAAAAGTATAGAAAAAATGGCCGCCAAATTCTTGAAGCCCGGCAAAGTTGGTATGTTTAACAGATGGATGTTATTCCTGAGAGTCAAGAGCTGGGTTGTTAGCCAGGGAGGAGCATACAAGAGCAGAGGATCGAGGTCGGTAGTTGGTGACGAACAGTTGGCGTGAAATTCAGACAACCAAAGTAACTACGAATGACATGAAACGTTGATATGCTAATCGATAATGTGGAATTCAACAAGAGACTGTCTCTATTGTTCATAGAGGCGGTGCTGGATAATGGTCTTGCCTCATCGATCAATTCAGAAACCTCTCGGCACATGACAAAGACGAGTCGAAGAGTCGAAGCTAGCCATGATACAGCTGTCCGTGTAATCGACAACTGTCCAATTGTTCAAAACAGCGCAGTAAACACTCCGGCAGAGATGCGAACAGAGCGATTTGTCTCTATACTAGTCGTCCGGTCTGCTGTTTAATCCTTCTGTTCTTGACGCCGCCAACTCTCCCGCCTTTTCATACTCAGCCAGCTTCTCAGAAAATACAACGAAGCAAACAACGAGTTACTAACCCCACTATAGCCATCATCACCCGCGGTAGATTCGCCGGTAAGAAGGTTGTCATCATCAAGCCCCACGATGACGGCTCCAAGTCACACCCATTCGGCCACGCCCTGGTTGCTGGTATCGAGCGTTACCCCTTGAAGGTCACCAAGAAGCACAGCGCCAAGAAGGTTGCTAAGAGAACCAAGATCAAGCCTTTCATCAAGGTCGTCAACTACAACCACTTGATGCCCACTCGTTACACCCTTGAGCTCGACTCGTTGAAGACTGTCGTCACCTCCGAGACCTTCAAGGAGCCATCACAGAGAGAAGACGCCAAGAAGGAGATCAAGAAGGCCTTCGAGGAGAGACACCAAACCGGTAAGAACCCATGGTTTTTCACCAAGCTCCAATTCTAAACAACTAAAATCAAAAGTCACTTCCCTCCACATTTTTTATTGTTTGGTTTTCTGGATCATGATGTAATGTAAAATACATTCCTAAAAAGAAAATAACCCATATTAATATGACTGCCTCCGCTCCCACGTTCCTGGCCTGTCGGCCTGCTGAGCAGGCGCTTGTTGGTTGGCAGTGTGCCTCCAGCGTCCACGGCACTGCCCCGGACCCACTGCTCCTCTCTCTGCGGTCGAGGAGGCCGGTCCCTGGAGATACCTCGGGCGAAGCAGGAGTCCTGGGTCCGGGGCAGCGCCCCGGCCGCCGGAGGCCGGCCGCGAAGTCCCTCACGCACGGCTGGGAATGTGAAATTTCTGTGGGGAGATGTATGGGTGATCTCCGGTGGTGAACCTGGCCGGTGGTGAAGCTGGTAACATCGTCCGTTAGGAGCCGATTGTGAGATGAGGTCGTTCTGCCGGCGTCTGAGCACCAGTAAGGCGATGTGCGTGGAGGGAGGGAGCGTTAAGAGCACTGCAGCGCTGCTGAGGCCGCATTACGATTTCAAAGCCATCAGGTCGATGCCAGAGGTCTATCAGGATAGTGTGGATAGGAGGAAGGTGAGTTTGGCAAGCGGAGCCAGTGTGGCTGATCTGGTCGATTTGTACGGTCGGCTGCTGAACGCGAGAAGTGAGCGAGATGCACTGATATCAAGAAGAAAGGCCGTGCAGGGAGAGTTGAGGAATGGTCACAAACGCGAGCACAAGGACGGTGCCAGCGCTGATGGGAAGAGTGATCCCCGAACGATCCTCAGCGAACTCAAGAGTCTACTGAAAGAACGAGAACAGCATATATCCAGCTTAGAAGACCTGATATATCCGCTGGTGGAGTCAATTCCTAATTTGATCAGCCCAGACTCGATGATAGAGGAGCAGCAGCTGGTAGGCATGATCCATGCAGATAAACAGATCCCGGCTGATCCTAGTCGTTCTCACAAAGATATCGGCACCAACCTGGGAATACTAGATTTTGACTCCGCTTCCAGGGTGTCTGGGTCCTCGTCGTACTATCTGGTGAACGACGGTGCTCTGTTGGAGCAGGCTCTAGTCCAGTACGCCTTGAGTAAGTGCCGCCAGCACGGGTGGTCCATGCTGACACCGCCGTCGCTAGTCCGTCAAGAATTCACCATTGCTTGTGGGTTCAAGCCTCGTGACCAGAACAACGAGCAGCAGGTGTACATGATTGCTGGACGTGATGCAGTAAACACTCATGCTAATGCTGAAGCCAACGTTCAATGTCTGACGGGAACAGCAGAGATCCCTCTTGCTGGATACAGTGCACATAAAACGCTCTCACTGACGGAGATAGACAAGCCAGTTTTACGCAGGGCCGGTGTGAGTCGCAGCTATCGCGCTGAAGCCGGCGCCAGGGGAGCTGATACCAAAGGGCTGTATCGAGTGCACGAGTTCACAAAAGTCGAAATGTTTGCCTGGACTACATCAAGCGATATTGCTACATCGGTCAAGGTACACGAGGAAATGCTGTCACTGCAGAAAGAGATCCTGACTGAACTGGGACTCTGCTGCAGAGTATTGAACATGCCTCCCGACGACCTCGGCGCCCCTGCTTACAAAAAATACGATATCGAAGCCTGGATGCCTGGCAGAGGCTCCTGGGGTGAAGTCACCTCCACCTCCAACTGCCTCGACTATCAGGCCCGCCGTTTGCATACTAAATATCCTACTACGGACGGCTCCCTCCGCTACGCCATGACGCTTAACGGCACGGCCATGGCCGTGCCACGGGTTATGATAGCTATCATCGAAAACAACTACGACCCCAAGACCAACCGCATCGAAATCCCCGCTGTCCTCCGCAGGTACATGGACGACAAAGTGTATATAGAGTACCAGAACTCCAACTGATGAGCTTGTCAATTCTGCCGGGTTGGCCTCCAGCGGCAGGGGCGCTGCCCCGGACCCCGCTGCTCCTCTCGCTGCTCTCGAGGAGGGCCACTCCCGGAAATAGCCTCTTGCGTAGCAGGAGCTACGGGGGAGGCGGGGCAGCAGCGCCCAGGTCCCCGGAGTCTCACCGGCAGGTCAGGACCCTGAGGACCCTGTCGATTCAGGGGGCAGCCTGCAGCCGGGTGCAGCGCGCTTCAGCCTCGCGAACTGCATTTGCTTTATAAATTATCGTCGTCTAGTATCATCCTCCTCACATAGAAGCATTGTAGCATAACGACTCCAACACCACCCGAGATAAGTGATTGTGTGTGGTAGCAGGTGTTTTTCGTTTATTACGTACATTCTGTCCTGGTGGGATATATTGAGACGGGACTGGTAGAGATTACACGCTTGGTGGCTTTGGTTGCGAAGAATCGGTTGCGAGGTGCTCGTTGTTAGTACTCGAACCGGGCTTGCCTGACAGACCAGTTGGTCAAAGTCGCTGGTGGTTACTTGTCAATTGGTAAACCCACACTTCCCAGTGTGGTTTTCAGCGTGCTGCCGTGTTTAGTGCAAGTGTAAGTTGGGTCCACCGGCGATGTCTGGCCAGATCATGATGCCCGACCGGGGCGGATCCCAGCCATAGCTAGCACATTCTAACAGGAATACAGGTGCACAGTTAGCAGGAAACAATGCAGATTAAAAAGACCCCTCATATTATCAAGCGGCTCGCTGAGGTGGTGAGTATTTAGTGGATTTACCCAGACACGGGCTTGGGCAGCTGGAGTGTGGCCCCCCTCTTCCCTCTTCGTAGCAGGAGTTTGAAGCTCGGAAGCTAGCCCCAGTATGCTGGAGACGTGTTGGAATGAGTGTTGCTGGTATGTACTAACTAATGAGGCGCCGCCACTTAAAGAGTTCGTCGAGTCGCTGGAAACGTGTCCGCTTGACGAGCTGATGGTCAAGATCCAAGAATTCGGGTCGCTCCCCTGGGACCGGCCACGAGGCGACTTGTGCGCATGGATCCCTGCTCTCAATAGGTTTGATATTATCCTTGAGGAATTGGTGGCAAAGTACGAACTGAATACGACGTTCCCCAAACCGGTGGAGATTAGTAAGGAAGATGAGTTTGTGTTGGTTAACATACTTCAATTCACGAGCTATTTATTAGAAAAGTGCTCGAACCGCGGTATCTACGCCAGTATAAAACATTTGTCGTACTTGGTCAATTGCATCTCGCCGGCTGTTATAGCTGCTTCATTGAGAGTGTCTGTCCAGCTGGCTCACAGATTTGCTCAGAGTCGAACTGGCAAGAACAATGTCACAGCACTGGATCCAGAGAAGATTTTCAGGCTGGCGACTTTGCTCCCAACTTCTCACTGGGAAACCCCGGATAAGAAGGATATCGCCTACGTCGATTATGTGGCTGAGAATAGCAATCATGACTGGGGTAATGACGAATGGCTAGCATTCAGCATACAGTATTATGTTCGAAGTAACAAGGCGAATGACTTGAAAGAGTCGAGCACTGGTGGTTCCGCCGGTACCGCTAGTAGTTCCAACACGGGTATCTCTCGTTCAACTGCAAGTTCGTTCCAGCCTAATACTCCTACGAGATCGTTGTCTCAAAGACACGGCGACCATGGTCTAGCATCGGCAGCATCGTCTGCATCACCCAGTTTGGCCGTGACCAACACCCCTGGCCACAGTTCTAATTCAGGGGCTAGTACTTCTGTCGGAAGTACTGCTGTTGCTTCTGATATCACAGAAGGACTGGCTACTTTGCATGTTTCTGCTGAAGACGTCAGAAAGCTTTCTCTTGTTCAGCTGCTCGAAAAGCTCTATGCTGCTCTACCCCAGGAGTCCTGGTTCCTGGCCACGTGCAAGGCAAGAGTGGCCAAAGCTTGCCATAACCCGAGGTCTGCTCAATCCATTGACACACGCAGACAGCTGGTTAAAATGCAGTTTTCTGCTTTGGCTTTTGCTTGCTGTACTTTCAGCGAGGCTACTGTGGACACCAGAATCACTTCTAAAGCGCCTAATCTTATTCGACAGATTGCAAGCTTGATTGCCCCAGAGAACTCTTCTCAAGTGGGCACTGAATTTGCTATTCTTGCACTTGAGGCCCTGGAATTTGTATGTCACCAGCCTGGCAGAAGATCAGATGTTTTGGCTGCTTTATCGGCAAATGTATCGCACGGCGTGCTCATGACGGTGGTTAGAAATATCATCCGAGATCTCCAAAATGACGAACAGCACACTTTTAATGAAGAGTACGCCTGTCGAGTTTTCAGACTTATACTTCAGCTTGCATATACTCAAAATCTTGGTGCAATTCTGGTTACAACCGGGCTTGTTCAGTTGTTACTGGAGGTAATCCAGATTGAGACTCCTTATGTGCGAACGCTGGGAGCGGCCATGGAGCTCCTTGATCAAGTTATTATTGACATCTCAAGTACGTTCTCGACATTCAGCCAATCTGGCGGTATTGGTATTCTGATTGACGTTATTAAGAGAGAAATTCAGTATGATTTGAGTCCTGATCGACCAGCAGAGAACGTTCCTGACTTCTGCACCGTTGACTATTCTCTGTCTTTCTATCGATCACAGTGGATTAGATCATTGTTTGTGGTTGTTTCGAATATCCTCGTTCATACGAGAACAACAGAAAACATTCACAGCCTGGTCGATTCACCCCTATTAGAAGCCTCGAAACAGGTGATTTCGAACCCGACTGTGTTCGGATCCAGGATAGTGTCGTTAAACCTCCAGATCCTCTCAAGTATGCTTGAGAATGAGCCCTCCTCGTTTGGTATTATGCACGAAGCAAAACTTGTCGACAGTGTGCTTAATCAGGTGCCGGTATTGTTAGAGAAGTCTTTCTCGTATTTCTCGCCCATTGCCAAGCTTATCGGAGCACTGTCACATAACGAAAATGGTATCAAAATCATCCAGGAAAGAAACATGATCGCCAAGTTCATCGAGAGTTTGGCGAATTGCCTTACCACCAATGATACTTTACCTCTCCTAGGGGCTGTATTCGAAGGTTTGACAGCTGATCACCCCGAGCTTCGCAAACAGGTGGTCGCAGAAAGCAGGGCATTGCTCAGAGATTTACCGAAGCTCCTGGAACCTGTGTCAGATCCAAGCAAGTTTTATGTCGAATCAGAACCGACCAATATTAACTCACGTACTCACAGTAGTTCTAGTGAGAGCCGCAATTCCATGGAAGATTCGAACGGTGATATCGACATCGACGTTGATACAGCTGGTCAGCCAGAACAGGCCGTTTCTACAGAGTCTACAGCAGCTATTACAACACCCGAAACGCCTGAAATCATCATAGTAGTTGGATATGTTGTATCGTTTTTCGATGGTTTGTTGAAGAACCATTTAACACGGGTTCAATTCATCAAGCAAAATGGAGTATCAGATCTACTTAAGATATTTGAGATACCTAATCTCCCGTATGATTTTGCCTTCAGTTCAGTTGGTTACACGTTGGGTAGAATACTTCGAGCACTATTTACTCTCGACATAGACACGGATGCTATCCAGTATGAAATCATCAAGAAGATAGAACAAAGTATGACTGATGTGGAGCGGAAAATAAAAAAAATTCCTTTCGAGGTTCAGATAGTCCGTGATGACCTCCGACTAGATGAGGTTCAGCGATCACTAGTGAAACTCAATGGTCTGCTTCAGGCTTTCTTTCAAATGGTTTTTTACGATTACGGTACGGGATACAGAGTCATGTTCGTTCTTGACAAGATTGTTGAGAATAATGTTTTTGACAACCTTATTGCGAGGCTTGCTTACATTCAGAGATGGTGTATTTGGCAAGAATCCCGATCATTGGATGGACTCTCCAGTCTATTCATTGAGGCTACTCGACCGTTGTCTGTTGATATTAGTCGTAATGACACGGAGGACTACAAGAAAATCAAGGAAGCTGAAGCCAAGCTTGAAGACTCAGTATCCAAGTTCTTTACACAAGTAAAGGCCTTCAGATTTGTAGCCAATGCCAATTCGATTATGGTATCAAAAATTTTGTCCGAATTTGCTGCCATTTGCACGAACGAGCGAGCTGTATCATCGAGGAAAAGGAACGGTCTGCGAATGGCTGCATTTGTGGCTAAGGCAATGAATGAACACTTAAATTTCCCACCTTTCAACCAATTTTCCAATGATGATATCTATAAACAGGCGAAGTTACATACTCTTATCAGCACAATGGCGGTTCTGCAAAGGGTCATGTTCAAATCGTGGAATGGAACCCTAGCAGTGTACTTGGGAGTGTTTGTCATGTTCAAGCAGGATCGCGGACTACAGCAAGTGCTTAAATTGCTATCACTTCTTTGGTCATTAACGCCTCCGAAGAGTGGGTCAGACGAGGGGACTGATAGCACTGGTTCTCTCTTGCTGTTTGCGCAGAAGGTGATTCTCATGTTTTTAGGTTACACTGTTTCGTATCGATCAGTGCTGGAGAACGGAAGATTAGTCTCACCACTGACTTCAAGAGATAGCAATTACCGATACAGGGATTATTTCAACCCGAAGCAGTTCTTCGTTGAGTGCCGCATTATTGTACTTCACTCCTTGCAACCGCTATGGCAGTCTGATACTCTTGAAGAAAAAGATTTTCAGATTTCTCAGTTGTTTTTGGATATTATGACTAAATTGTTTTCATTCACTGGCGAAGATGGGAGTGACAAAGGCCCAAGGGATCAATTGCCTAGGCACCTTTCGTGGGAAGGACTAATGCCCTCAGAGCACAAAGTTCAAGGACTCGTCAGGGCTGGATTCCCGGAATCCTCGGCTCGCACTGCTTTAATCGAGACGACTGACGATGAAGTTGAGGCCTTCAAATCGCTGGCAGAGAGCACTGGAATTGTTCCTAATGTGGATGTGAACGAATTTGGAACATTGGCTCCTTCTAATGTTGGGAATTCTGCTCCGGTAAGCGAAGATGGTAAAAAGCTAGTCCTCTTGACGGATTTGAATGAAATGAGAGATCAGATCAAGTCTAAACTTATCGACAGAACTCTGAACTTGATTCAAAGTCATCCAAAGAATGTTTATACTGCTTCTCAACTAATTATCAAGGCTCATTCGGCTTTCGGTTCTGCTCGATCTGAAAGGGAGAAAGGGTCCTTTGCAGCCATCCATAAGGATATCGTGACCACTATTTTGCAAGCTTTATCATCTTGTGATATGGATACTGAAGAGCATCATCAACAGATTGCAGCGGTGTCTCATTTCTTAGGTTTGATTTTACAGGACAGTTCTTTCTTCCGCAGTTGCTTTGACGATCTTGTAGAGTCGATTGGTCTGTTTGTCTCCTTGTTGTCATCTACAAACGCCCATGAGAAAGAGTGGTATCCTAGTATCTTACTTATTCTTGAACGGATTATAACTAATTCCTCTGTGCCAGAACCTGAAGTGACTACGTTTGACGAGAGTAACCTTACTAGTTCTTTTAACGTCTTCAAAGTTGTTCTTCCGAAGATTCCTAAAGAAACTGAAGAAGTCATTTTCAAGATTTTGTCTACTCCAGTCGCATTCAAAAGCGATACAGCTGCACTTGCGACTGCCAGACTGTATGTCCACTTCTCTAAGGATCCTGATATGGCTGCTGTATTGAAAACGTCGTCATCTCTCGAAAATTTACTCCGATCTGTTAAGCAGTTCGGTGATTCTTCCAACCTGGAGAAGCTCGAGACTGCTATTCTGATTGTTTTGAGGCAGAGTGTTGAGACGAAAGAATCTATCAGAAAGTTGATGATCAAGGAAATCAGGGCTTGGTGCTCTAATCAGCGATTGACTGATGCTACTGTTTTTGTACGGTCCCACAGTCATTTAATATGTCGTTCTGCCGAGATTTTTGTGGAAGTAGCGAGCGAGCTGATGACTGTGCAAGACTCTAGTCTTAACAACACCCAAGTTTGTCTCAAGGAGTACCTCGTAAAAAAGAGAAAGAAGAGCATGCAATTACCGAAAAGAATAGGTGAAAATGGATCTGAAATTACGAAAGGGGTGGAGGAAGCTGCTACCAAGGAAGCTGGTGTTGACCCATCGAAAGAGTCCACTCCTGCGCCGGGACCAGATATCGCGATGGTTGGAAGTGAGACTCCAGGACAGACCAGGGCTCCACAGCTAGGTTACTCTTCAGGCGTCATCAATCTTGTTTTGTCAGAGCTATTCAAGTTAAAGCCAGAGGATATATACACTCTACCATCCAAGACGGAGGCGGCGCTCGATGAATATACCATCAAGAACAAAGTTGACGCTTCCTTCAAACCTTCGGAGCATAGACCGTTCATCTATTGCTATTTCCTATTAAAGGCTCTCATCGAGTTATTGGGGTCGTATAATCAGTGCAAACAGGAATTCCTCAATTTCTCTCCCAAATCTCAATTGTCGGCACCAATGTTTGGAAATGTTCCAAGCAAACCTAAGCCCTATACCCTGCTGCATTTCATCTATGAATATCTTGCTGTTGGTGTCGTTAGCCCGGTACAGAATAATACCCCGATCAAGGAGTGGACAGCCATTAGTGGATTGGCTTCATCAGTCATCCTCAGTTTGTTGACATCAACTGGAGAATCAGATTTGGGTGCTAGCAATGATGATATCCAAAATGGATCGGTCATAGTTTTCGTTCGTAAGTTCTCTTTGGATATCATTGCCAGGGCCCTAAAAGATATTCATTCGACCTATACTTCACTTGATATGAAATATAGCTTGTTGTCATCGCTGTCTGAGCTGTGTCACCGGCTGCTGTCCAATCGGCCCGGATTTTCCTCAGCTGGCCCCTCAAATGATATTGCGGACGGTGCTGCCATAGCAAAGATTATGTATGATAAGAAGTTCGCGTCCTTGTTTTCTGTGAATGTGGGCATGGTTGATTTGAATTATCCACATGTTAAGAAGGTTGTCAAATTGGATTTAAGATTTTTGCACAAGTTATCTCGATTAGCTCTTGATATCTCTGATCAATTGGGAACCGGAGACGCCCAGGATGAAAATCTTGACGATGAGGATTATGATAGTGAGCTGGATATCAGAGAAGATACTCCAGACTTGTTCCGTAATTCCACCCTCGGAATGTTCGAAGTGGGCGATCCCATGTATGATGATAGTGAAGAGATGGAAGAGGAAGAAGTAGTTCAGTCTCAGGACTCCGATGAAATGGATTACGATGATGTTAACGACGAAGTGCTGTCAGACGTAGATGAGGACGGTAGTGATGAAAATGAGTCCATTGACTTCGAGGAAGATGATGACGACGAGGATGAAGAAGAATCAGACGACAGTGACATTGATGGTGATGTTGATGATGATGGAATGGGAGTAAGTATCAGCTTGAATGGATTTGTCTGATCTCAACTAACTAAGTATCAGGTTGAAATTATCGTGGAGAGTCAAGACGAGGATGACGATGATGATGAAGATGATGATGACGAGAACATGGATATTGAGATTGCTGAAGCGAGCGACGAGGGAGACTGGGAGTCATATGATGAAGACGAAGATGGTGAGCTCTTCCCTGATGAGCTTGATGATGCCACGGTTAATGCATTAGATGAATTGTCAGGGAGACCCAATCATTCCCACGGACATGGCAGGAATATCGCTGCGTTTAGTGAGGAAGATGGCGACGATATTATTTATTCTACTCGTCAGTCGATTCTGGAGGACGGACATCGCGAGTATTCCAGTGACGATGATGCTGAGGAAGATGAAGAAGATGAAGAATCCATTGATATCGATTATGACGACGATGGTGATAATTACTACGAATTTACGAATGCGTTTTCACGTTTGGGTACGTATATTTCATCTTCAGCATCTTTAGGGAAAATTGTTGAAACTAACTCTGTCTAGTGCCAGGTGGAATTCGCATTGATGGACACCGTCATAGACATGTTCATAGCGATGCTGTCACAAACCCGTTATTGTCGCCGCCCAGTTCCACCCCTCGTGTTACAATGCCCAGATCTATCCATACTGATGGCATGGCTGATATCTCTCATCAATTGAGAAATGCTTCTCAAAGTGGCCACTCGCAGGGGATCCTGTCTGCTATATTGGGTCAGTTCATTGGAGCTTTCAATGGTCAGGAGAGAGCTATTGACATCAGTCAGATTGGCATCAATCAGCATGGCGGTACTATGGAGGCTCTGCTCCCTATCGACACTCCTGGTTTTCATCGATCGGATAGACATGGTAGTGATTCATTGTACACTATTCCACATGCTACTCCTGTTTCCACTGTTGGAAGATGGCATGAAGCTTCCAGGATGTTCGGAGTTTTTGAGAACACAGATAATGCTGGCCGTGTGCTTTTTGCGATCTTCAATCGTATTATCCCCTTAGCCATCGAAGAAGAAGAAAAGATGAAGGCAGTCGAAAAGGAGATCATGGCCATTCTGGATGAAAACCGTAGAATGAAGGAAGAACTGGAGAGAAAGCGAAAGGAAAAAGAGGAAGAAGAACGCAAGAAACGTGAAGAAGAGGAAGCCGCCGCTGCTGCTGCCGCAAGGGCAGCTGTCGAAGAGGCCGCAAGACTTCGAGAATCTACTTCGACTGAAGATGACTCCACTAGTATGGATCAAGATGAGATTCCTCCTGCTGAGTCGTCCAGCGAGCCTAGAGTATTCGTATCAATTAGTGGACGAGATGTGGATATCACCGGTCTTGGAATCGACCCAACGTTTTTAGAAGCATTACCAGCGGATATCCGCGAGGAAGCGTTTACACAGCATATTCGTGAATTAAGAGCTTCAGGTGCTGGTTCTGATGGAGGCTCCAGAGAAATTGAACCAGAGTTTCTGGAAGCCTTACCCGAGAATATAAGGGATGAGCTGATTGCCCAGGAAGCTATGGACCGTGGAAATCGGCTGATGGAAGGTGCTCTTGGTGATGTCGATGGAGGCAGTGAAATGGATTTGGCCAGTTTCTTGGCAACCTTGGATCCTTCCCTCAGACAAACTGTTCTATTGGAGCAAGGGGAGGACGCTTTGTCAGCATTGCCTGCGGATATTGCCCAGGAAGCACAAGAGCTTAGAAGTCGCAGTATCGCCACCTTCTCACAGACGCCTGGAAGTGGATCTAGGGGAAGCGGCCGCTCGAGAATTATAGGAGATCGATCCAGACACAGTTTGGGAGCCGTGTTCGGAAATAATGAATCTGATGATGAAGAAGAGGGTACCACCGATGAACATGAGCATCTCTTAGAGAGCGCTGAGAGAAAGATGACAAAGAAGGTCCTCTCGGCTGCTGCACTTCATCTAATAGATCGATCTGGAATTGCCGCGTTAGTACGATTGCTTTATCTACCTCAGAGTGTCAATCAACGTGAACAGTTACACGAGTTGTTATTCAATTTGTGCAGTAACAAGCAGAGCCGTACCGACATTTTGAACATAATCATCCATGTCCTTCAAGATGGATCTGCTGATTCTCATGCATTGGAAAGGGGATTCCTCCAGATATCTCATCGTGCAGTTAATTCCAGCAAGGATAGTAAGGACGTGACCGGAAAACTAAATACACCGAAGACTCCTAGTTTTACGCCTGCCAGAAATCAATCATCTTCGACAGGATACCTCTGCCTGAATGAGGATATTTCACCTGTCATTGTTACACAGCAGGTTTTAGAGGCGTTAGAGTACCTGGTGAGATACAGTGGCAGCGTAAAGTACTTCTTCTTATGTGAGCATGAATTTCCCATCGGGACAAAGCGTAGTCAAAAGTCAAAGCAGAAGGCGAAGGAGAAGGAGAAGGAAAAAGACAGAGATATGAAATATCCGATCAACATGTTGATCTACTTATTGGATAGACCAGTCGTTCATGAGAATAACCTGACACTGGAATTGCTCTCTTCGCTTATTCAAGAAGTCACGCGCTCTTTGCCGGTGGTGTTGAAAGATGCTTCCAAAGAAGGAAACAGAGAAAAGGATAACAGATCTGCTGCCGACACTGAGAATACAGTTGAAACGGATAAGGCCGAAGAGAAGAAGCCCGGAGACCACAGTAGTACTGAAAATCCCAAGCGTAACCACAAGATGATTGATGCACCATATATTTCTGACAAAAACCTGAAGCGTATATCAAGCATTCTTACTGCTAAAGAATGTAGTAGTAGGACTTTTCAACAGACTCTGGCGGTTATGCACAATCTCTGTGCTATACCTGGTGTAAAGGACTTATTTGGAAGAGAATTACTGGAACAGGCTATTTCTGTTGGACCTAGTTTGATATCTGATTTGAAGGAGCTGTTGCATAGGGTGGAAATGGTGGAGAGGGGCTCAGATCTCCAGGGTGATGCTCTGGCTAAGTTTTCTTCGGGAAGCTCAGACCAGACCAAGCTCTTGCGAGTTCTGACAGCTATTGATTATTTGTTCAATCCTAGCAGAGATCAGAAGGAGAAGGATGATTCGGAGAAGGATTCTTCCAAGGAGGATGCCTCTAAGTATTTGAAATCGCTTTATGAAAAGATGACTTTTGGCCCTCTGTGGGGTGCTCTCAGCGACTGCCTTCGTCTCATCCAAGATAGGCAGGATATGATTCATGTTGCCACGGCCTTACTACCACTGATTGAAGCGTTGATGGTTATTTGCAAGAATAGCCGTGTTAAAGACGTTGAACTCAGAGATCACAACAGATACGAGGCTAAGAAGTATGATATTGCTACGGAGCCTTTGGAGAGCCTTTTCTTTTCTTTCACAGATGAACATCGGAAGATTCTGAACCAAATGGTTAGGAACAACCCGAAGCTGATGAGTGGCTCATTTTCGATTCTGATTAAAAATCCGAAGGCCCTGGAGTTTGATAATAAGCGGAGGTATTTTTACCGTCGTATTTACAATAACAATCAGAATTCCAGTGGTACTATATCCATTCATGTTCGAAGAGACCAGGTCTTCTTAGACTCTTACAAAGCTCTGTATTTCAAATCGGCTTCGGAGATCAAGAACTCTAGATTCAATATCCGTTTCCAAGGGGAGGAAGGCGTCGATGCTGGTGGTGTTACTCGAGAATGGTATCAAGTCCTTTCGAGACAGATATTCAACCCAGATTATGCATTATTCTCGCCAGTTGCGTCAGATAGCACGACGTTCCATCCAAATCGAACGTCGTGGGTGAACCCTGAACACCTGTCTTTTTTCAAATTCATTGGTCGTATTATTGGCAAGGCTATCTTTGATTTCAAGTTGTTGGACTGTCACTTCAGTCGTGCTGTTTACAAAAAGATTCTCGGCAAGCCGGTTTCAATCAAAGACATGGAAACCTTAGATCTTGACTACTATAAATCTTTGGTCTGGATGCTGGAAAATGATATTACCGATATCATTACTGAAACGTTTTCGATTGAAGCTGAGGATTATGGCGAACAGAAGATTATTGATTTGAAACCGGGTGGCCGTGACATTCCAGTCACGGAGGAGAACAAGCATGAATACGTCCGTCTTGTTGTCGATTATAGATTAATCAAGAGTGTGCAGGAGCAGCTTGATCACTTCTTAGAGGGTACGTTAACGATGGCTATGATGGTAGGCTTTTTTTAATTCATATTACTAACAGATTACAGGATTTCATGACATCATTCCTAAAGATGTGGTTGCAATCTTCGACGAACAGGAGTTGGAACTCGTCATATCCGGTATGCCGGACATCGATATCGATGATTGGAGAAACAACACTGAATACCACAACTACACGCCGTCGTCACCACAAATCAAATGGTTCTGGAGAGCAGTTAGATCGTTTGATGCCGAGGAGAAAGCGAAGTTGCTGCAGTTTGCAACAGGTACTTCTAAAGTGCCATTGAATGGATTCGAAAAGCTCGAAGGCATGAACGGTGTATCCAAGTTTAACATCCACCGAGATTACGGTAACAAAGATCGACTACCCTCATCTCATACTTGTTTCAATCAAATCGATTTGCCAGAGTATGAATCATATGAGACGTTGCGAGGTGCATTGCGGATGGCTATAACAGAAGGAAGAGAGGGATTTGGGTTTGCATAGAGAATAAGACAAGGAGGATAAAACTATTTAAAAGTTGTTTATATTATTATTATTTTTATATTTTATTATTTTGCTCTATCAATGTTGTTTATTCTCTGGATAGAAAGCGCTATTTAGTTAGATGAGGGTTTGGGTAGAGTTTTCTATATATTTATCTCTCAAAAGCTATTCAACATTATAACATACGTCTATGTATAGTATTCCAGTGCAGTTCCAAGAAATTGGCGTCAATGGCAGTAGGAGATGAGGTGTTGCCAAAGATCCCGAAGAAGACACAAGAATTGGAGGTGTCAGGCAAGTCGGCCATGGATTTGGCCACAGAGCTGGATCTCATGAGAAGACGGGTTGACCTCAAGCGGCAGCATGAGAAGACCCAGAGCACCGCCGGCAGGCAACGAAATCAGTTGAGGATGAAAGATTCGGAAGATCAAGGCAAAGCCCAATCATCTGGAAAAGCTAGAAGTGTGGACTCTTCGGAAGAGGATATCTACAAGAAAAGTATCCGTGTCATCACGGAGAAGGCCAAGCTATACAGGAAAATCAAACGAGGCGAAATTGAAGACCGGGAGCAGCTGATAATACCAGATAATGCCAGCGCTAGTGGGGAAGAGGAAAGCGAGGAGCGAGTAGATGGCAGCGACAATGATGATGACGACACCGATGAAATTATTGAAATCACTGATTCATATGGGCGAACGAGACTCGTACCAGCGTCGCAAGCATACAAGTATGAACGAGCCGACCCATATGAGGCATCAGATGAGGAAGCGGGCAAAGTCAAACGACCGAGCAAAGTTTACTATGGAGATACAATTCAATACGAAGCGTTTCATCTCGACAAGGATGAAGCGGAAGCAGTGCGAGAACGAGACCAGAAGGTCGAGGACGTCCACTATGATGCTGACTGGGAGATCCGAGACCGAGGAGTCGGGTTCTACAAATTCAGCAAAGATCCCGAACAGCGCAGAAGGGAAATGGAAAGCCTGGCCAACATGTCATTGGCGGTAGAACAGGAAGCCGAGGAAGCGAGAAGAACCCAGAGCCAACGTGAGCGACAGCACCAGGCTAGAGTTGATGAGATCCTTGCTCTACAAAAGGCTAACCACAGGAGGTAGAAATCCTACCTACAGAGCTTGTACACACAGTTTTACACAGTTTGTACACACAGCGCGTTTACGCACTGCTCATACAAACGCAGGCTAATAGTGCGAATGCTTACGTGCCTGACAACAGGTCGCTTCCCGGAAGCAAACAGAAAGGTTCCAATGGAGATCCAGCGACAGAAGGCCGGTTCGCTGTCTGGGCCTGGCCAGAAAGACCGTATTGTACGAACGGCCGAGAGGGGCTGGCCAGAAAGACCGTATTGTACGAAAGGCCCGCTGTTCCATGCAGATAGCCGAAATGTTCTATGTAATGAGCAAGCTTCGCTACGTTAGGTCTGGTCATCCGGGTTGTGCCACAGGCAGTTCTGCAGGTAGTTTCACCTTAATTGGCAGTCGCGAGTTCAGTCTGCCAGCAGACAGGACGATATCAGGCCACAATTCATTCGGGTGTGGCAAACAAGGTTTCGGGCGGCATCTTGAACGGTAGGGGTGGGATCGGCGATGCGATATGCGATGTCAACAATTAATCAGCTAATTAAGCTCGCCGTCGCAGGTACACCACATGCTGTGGCATTTTAAGCTTTGCATGCTGGAAACTTTCTCCGGGCGCGACGCGCAGCTCAGGGCGTGCCTCCGGCGGCGGGGGTGTTGCCCCGGACCCCGCTGGTCCTCGAACTCACGGCAGCAGCAGGAGCTACGGGGTCCGGGGCAGCGCTCCGGCGGCCGGAGGCACGTCCGTTCCTCCGGCGGCCGGTAACGCCACGCTCGATTATTCCGAGAGCTGGCGTGACGGATGGTATCAGTTCGGAAATTACTAGAGCGTGTGCGTGTGAGCCGGACGTGGGGCAGCTGATGCCGGCCCAAGTCACCCATACGCCAAGAACAGCTGGAGCCGCTGGCCGAAGCGGGATAGCTCTGGCGCAAGTGTACCCTTGTTGAGCGGACTGGTTAGCCGACAGAGTGCGCGTATGTGGGGCCGCCGGGAATTTACGTATAGTAGTACTAGCTTGCTGGATTCCGATCGTACGTGCCATGCCCGCCGCAGTTGCGTGACGGCTTCGACCCGTCGACTAGCCAGCTGGGGCCCGACCCCGGGATGGAGGAGGGCCACGTCCCAGTTCGGGTTCTACAGATAAGACTTATAATTGCCCGGCCTGGTTCATGTTGAATGCGCGGTGCGGAACGGTGCGGCCACCCAGAACGCAAACCGGCCGTGCCTAACCGCACGACAACCCCTTGCTAGCCGCTTTCGTCGCTGAAAGAGAGTGGTCCCACCTGGCTGCGGCCGTTTATTGGGCTGCCGCTGCCTGCTGCACCGATGAGTGACATCGCTCGAATCAGACGCCGAGTGTGGAGAAGCGCCAGCCAGCGGCCGAGAACCGCCATTAACCCTAGGCCCGGCCCAACGCCCTAACGTCTTGAGATCGGCGCATGCTATAAACGACAAATACAATCACAACGACCCACATACATTGCAGGCCCCCTGCCCTAAACCGTTAGCGGTACGATGCAGGCAGGCCGGCCCGCTGGGGTTGTTCAAGCAAGCGCTCACAGGCGCTAGCAGCAGCTGGGATCAGGCGCCGCTACTGCACAGCTGCTAGGACCTGTTTGTTACCACTGTTTGGGAGACTTGTGGGCTTACCGACGTACTCTGCAGCCAGCAGCACAAGACAGCGTTACCGCAGGCCAACTAGCTCGAGCCAAAGCCGGGCTTAATTAATTGTCCCATCTGCACCAAAGACCGCTGAGAGTCTGTTACATATTACTTACTATCAGGTAGACTATCGGTGTACATCAGTCGCTATCAGCATCTTTTGTCTGCTACGAGTCTCACACTTGATCGTGCGCGCAGCCAGTTAGTGTTTTCGACACTGCCATTCTTCAGAACTAAGAGTTCTGCCAAATCAAATCCGTTCAATTATAGCCCTTGCCATTAAGGTTTGTCAGATACCATTGTCAGACCGGCTGCTGCTGTTATACTCGAGGCGATTCTTTCACGACACAGCAGCACGCACTCGGGAATTGGACTTGGCTTTTTTCGTAAGTGACAGAGAGCTCACTCCAGCACGAGCATTGATATCCGTGCCAGTCGAGACCAACCCTTACTAACTGCAGACAGGACTCAGGACAGGCAGCAGGCCCTTGGATCACTCGACACCCACCACTGACCTATCGAAAGCAACATGAGCAATGAGTCGCGGTTCTCGTCTGTAACAATCATCCCTCTGGTTATCAAGCGTCTGGCTCGTCAGGTGAGTGCCGTTGTCCGGGGTGGCTCCGGGGATCGGGCGCTTCAAGGACCCCGTGGCTCAAGTCGCTTCGCTTGAGGAGGGCCGGTCCGGGACTGTATCTTGCTGGGCAAGCACTGCGCGCTCCGGAGGAGCGCCCCCGCCATCAAGAGCTTGGAAACCCCACACGTGCTAACAGGAGCCAGCTTCCATACATCACGGGAATCGGTGCCGAGGAGACACTGGAAGATGATCTCTTCGTGAGCTCGAACGAGTTCCTGACCAGCTTCCCCGGCCGAGGGCTGTTCAGCGAAACCCTAGACGGGTTTCTGCAAGTCATCGAGACGGTAGTTGATGTGAGTCCACACTCGCCACTGGCCTCCGGCGGCCGGGGCGCTGCCCCGGACCCGTAGCTCCTGCTGCGCAGGAGTCTGTTCCCGTTCTCTCGTACGCTCGAGGAGCAGCGGGGTCCGGGGCAGCGCCCCGGCTGCCGGAGGCACACCCCACAGTTCATGCTAACAGGCAATAGTCGGACTGGTCCGTGCACTTAGAGCACAGGCCGCACCTGGTGCAGGAATCGATCCTGGTCTTGTTGGAGCTGGTGTTCCACGGGGCCCTGGCGGAATGGCGAGAGGCGAACAAGGGCATCGACGTTGCCAGCAATGGATACACGCTTTTCGATAAAGATGCCCACGAGGATGACATAAAGGATAGTTGGCTGGGACTGTTTCCCAACCCGCCAAAACCGATAGACGATTCAATCGCCGAACGGGCCATCGTTGTGCTTATGAAGCTCAAGTCGAGAACTCGAGTTAAGCGAGCATACATGATCATCACAAAAGAGGTCTACACAGAAAAACCCAACACTCTGGTGGCCAAAATCGACAAGTACATTGAGGCTATAGTGTTTTGCTTGAGCGCGTCGAACTGGAAACAGGTCTACGCATACACTAGCAGCAGAGTCAAGGCCTTAAAGCACGAGCATGGAGTCCATGGCTCACTTGAAGCCTCGTCTCCATCATCCATGTCCTCCCAGCATCAGACTGCAGCTTCTCACGAATCGGTGCTTTATAAGCTGGATGTCATCGCCCTGCAGTATCTCGACAGCGAACGACTCCACGAGGTCTTGACTGACTTCAAGGAGTGGTGTCCGAACACTCACAAGCCAATTCACCGCCATATGATGGAGTACTTCATCCAACACAGCATGATTTACTGGATCCAGTGCCACCCGGAAACTGTGGCTAGAGAATCAGAAAACCCTCAAGGCGCCCTGCGTACCCAGAGCACGGCACTATTCGACTATTTATTCAAAAGCTCCACCGAAAATAGGAACTTCGTGTCCTGGGCATTCTTGTCCATGTTGAGTTTGCTCGCCCCCGACGGGTTCCAAGTGGCTGTTTCAGGTTATGATGAAAGTGAAGCTGAGACGGCTAAGAATTCTCGGTTCCAATTCCTGGAGCTTTTACATAACATGGGCAACGATATGACTGTTATTGCACCTCAGTCATCAACCGTTTCTGTTGGATCCATATCTTCTCAGAGAACTCTCGGAATCTGCGCCACTTGCTACTCGATTTTCGCCTTGGCCGCTTCAAATATCATGCAAGTCCATGAACATGTTTTCAGTCAGCTTCCCATTGTACAATACGCCACATTAATTTATCCATCCTTACAGAATATTTTATTCAACCAGACCGACAATATCCCTTCGTTTGCCAAAATTGACTATCTACAGGCGAGGTTCATCAGCTCGTATCTTATTTTGCGACCTGGCGACGCTATGAAAGATCTAATCGGCAATTTACCGAATCCCTCATTAGCATTAAGGTCCAAGAGGAACATAGTCATGGGCCTCAGAAGCATTCAGTGCCGACCCGACGGCGCGGAAATACTCAACATGGTCATGAACCTGTATAATTATGAGTTCATTGCATTCTGCGAGTTGGCGGCAAATAAGCTCCAAGAGTACGAACAAAATGTAGACTATGGCCCTGATTTTAATCTCCACGTGGAAGCATTAAAGTATGCTTTGGACATCCTGCTCACCCACAGTCAGCATGCTTTTGACCAGGTCCCCGAGTCTTTTTCTGCTGCAATTATTCGATGCTCAACAAGTAAGAATGAGCTTCTACGTACGTCTGTTACGGATGTTCTGCTCTCTTTCGTAAAACGACAAACTGAGCAGTCTGGTGCTGACGGCAGCGCTGAAAATGAGATTAAGGAGCGTGTTTTCCTCGATGAGACGGGCCATATTCTCTTCCCTATTTACGATGGTATCTCTATGAACATCAAATCATCGGTTGAGTCCATAATGACTATGCCTTTGACGTCTAAGCAGCTTGAAAAAGAGCTTCTGAAAGTAAATGAGCTCTTGATTTCGAGGGACAGTATCAATGATTCTTACTCTTTCAAGGACAATATCATTGAGGATCCCCAGAACAGGGCGGCTCTAAGTTTAAGTCTGGAGGCTGCCATGATACTATGCTTGTGCTCCCCCAGTATGGATGTTTGCAAACTAGCAATGGCTAATATCCGATTGATGGTTAAAGAAGCAATGCTGTTAGAGGACTTTGAAAATGTTTCCGAGTCTTCGTGGTCAATAATGCTGAACTTGCATGTTTATTCAGAAATTTCATCACAGACTTCCTTCTATACTCCGATTGCTATCCAGAAAAAGCTCTGCCGTTTATTCCAGACGGTAGACACACCTTCTGAGGCACTGATTAGAGTATGGACTATTATACATGGACGCTGGTCAGTCTTGAACGCACAGATGCTAAGCGAGTCCAAGCGTGGCTCTGACTTTTCCACAATGTCTAAAGAATGGAGATGCTACTATGGTATTCTTAGTTCTCTTCTAATCCCCCTCCTAAACCCTGACGGCGGAGTGAAGATCAAGGACAACGTCCATTTCAAGGCAAGACAATTTTTGTTCGATTCTGTAAACTTTTTGATATCAGATTCAGCTATTGTTCGCGAGACTAGTCGCGAAGTCCTTGCTAACGACGTGGGTGCCTTGGCTTATCACCATGTTCTGAAGCAGTTATCTGGTATGATCGACTCCCATATTATGGCGGTTATGGAGAGCCAAGAGCCAAACGCTCCAGTTCAGCAGAACCAAGATTCCAAAGCACCGCCATTGCCGCCGCGCCCATCATCGTTTGTAGCCGAGAAGGTGAATGTACTAAACAGACTGCTTGGTCAGACGGCTTTGCTCATTCGCAGTATTATTGAACAGCTGCAGCAGGAAGATATCTATATCTCGGTAGACATTGGAGCACTGGCCTTGAAAATTGTTCGTTATATCAACACTACAAATTTTGACATGGAGATTCTGAAGCTGGTACTGAGAGTCTGTCAGTTGTTGGAGACCATCGGCAAGACTGTCGAATCGTTGAACATGAAACATGAATCTCGAATTCGAAACGAACTAGTTATGAGCGTGTCGGAATGGTTTGAACGAGCAATCACATTTGACTGTCACAATGCGGTAGAGAACAAGCTTGTTGCAGAAAAGTGTCGCTTAGTTAGGGATATATGCGTGAACACTTCCAAGTGCCTGTCTGAATTGTTGAATGGTCTGGCGATCGAGGTTTCAGAGAGTGTTCATGAGAAGGATATGATTCCGGCTAAGTTCAACACGTTTAACAATTTGTTTTCTTTATTTCTGCGAAGTCTACAACGATGCAAAGATGATCCTCCAGTGGTTGTTCCAACTGTGTCTGATACTGCGTCTACGGCTTCGTCAACTTCGGCTGTTAATTCGGTTACTTCTGCTTCTGGACCAACACCATTTCGACTACTCGACAAAGCTCCAATTATTCGCGAGAACGCGATTGCATGTCTGTCGAACTTATTGAACGCAAATGTCGAGGTCGGCCTTCGCACTGCACTTCCTCTGGGCTATCATGAAGATGAGACTCTCAGACTAGCTTTCTTAGAAATTTTCCGCAATATCTTGAGCAAGGAAACAAAGTATACTTCTGATTACGACGATAACTTACGGTATGAAGAGCTGGTAGATTTCTTGGTTTCCAATATTCGTATCACTCTGTCTCTTTGCGATATATGCCCCGCCTCGGAAGCCGATGAATTCTCGGCTGCTATTTTAGGTGCGTTCGAATTTAGAGGAAAAGGCTTTGCTTTGGTGAAAGCTGCTTTGACTAAAGAAATTGAGCAGACCAGTTTCGCAGCCGATATACTACGCAGAAATTGTGTTGCTACCAAACTGCTCTCAATGTACTCGAAATCTCGAGGTCGTCACTATTTGAAATCTGTTCTTGGTCCCTTCGTTAACAACATGGCTAACAGACCTGATTTATATGCCTTTGAAATTGATGGCAACAAGCTGAGGAATGCTCAAGTAGAAATGCCCGCCAATGTTTCAAAGTACGAACTCTGTTTGAATGAACTGTTCACGGCACTTGAATCTAGCAGGGCGCTAATCCCGACTTCCTTCCGAGAAATCGCAGCGGCAATAAGTAGGGCCGTTGCTCTGAAGTTTCCTGATTACAAAGAGAGCGCTGTGGGCAGTTTCTTCTTCTTAAGATTTCTATGCCCTGTCCTAGTATCTCCTGAGCAGGAGGGTCTTCTTTCTGCCCCACCTGCTCGTGAAATAAGGAGATCCTTATTGTTGCTGGCGAAGGCCGTGCAGAATATTTCAAACTGTACATCGACTGGAGTTACCCATGGATCTACGAGCCATGATGTTGACGGATCGACCGCTGTTAACGATGAGAACCAAGAGCGCATGCTAAAGTTCCTGAACAGTCTCAGTATATCTGAAGAAGATGTAGATGATATAAGCGACGACACTTCTTCGCAGGGCTCAATCAATCCGAAAATGATGGATTCAGACCACCTTCGAGTACTACACACATTTGTCTATAATCACTGGGATGATGCTCATCATAAAATCTTGATTGACCAACGAAAGAGACGATTATTGCGAGCACAATCTCCTGCTACGAATGGCGTTGGAAATGGAAATGGAGCTGATATATCAAGGCTCAAGGGAAGTTTTTACGACGAGCTGACCTCGTCAGGGCAACCACCACCACCCACGTCCTTCGCGCCAACATTCGGAAGGCGTACTCATCAGAGATCACAGAAGTTCCTCCCCAGTGGTGGGCCCAATGGTTCTAACAATCATTATCGTCGGTCGTCCAGTTCCTCCCAGAATGGGAATGCCGCGGCAGCTGCTACGGCTTCAGCTTCAGCTTTTGGCATAGTATGCGAGGGTGAAATCGAGGCCAATCGCCGATTTTCCGCTTTGGTGCGTAGCTTGGGCAGACCCCGAACTCCAAAAGCACGTAAGACATCTGCTGTCGATTCTGGAAACCATATCAGCCGAGGAACTAGACTTAATGAGTTCATGGCTAGAAATGAAGATCGCGACCTCAGTGCTATTATCGAGCAACGAGTGATTCATGATGGTATAGCCATTGATGGTTCTCCGGTGATGTTGGTGACTTTGCGCAATTACGATAGAGAGCAGCTGGATAGTGAACTCGTCCTCTATCGATTCTTCCAAGTCGCAAATAGAATGTGGTCGGACAAATTCAGCTTGTTCTACGACTGCACAAGCTGTAAACCGTCGCACCTATTATCAAATACAGTTCGAACTATAAGAGATACAATGGTACCCCCCGAGATGGCAGCCAATTGCACCACCGTCTTCTACTATAATGTTTCGACCAAGTTCCTGCCAGCATTGAAATCGTTTTTGCGTAACTACGAATCACAGAGCTATATGAACCCGACAAAGACTAAGTACGTCTTCCTTACAACTGCTGATATAAATACTGTCTGCAACGTCCATGGACTGAATCTCGATCAACGGTCAGTTAAAGTTATTGAAGATGCAAGACTAATGTATCAAGGCGGCAAGGTGTTGGCTCCCGAGAATAATAATTTCTATCCTGTTACTGTCAAAGTTGGTAACGAATATCTTCAAATTCATGGTGAAAAGCCTTTCAACTACATTCGAAATTCCCCTGGCTTTTGTAATGATGTGTATCATCTCTCAGAAATTCGCGAACTCACTCACTCGAGGACCACTAACCGCCCTGAGGAATTCACTATTGAATTGACAGATGGGGAGAAAATTGTCTTGCTCCACAAGAAGAAGACCGAAATCATCAGAGCGATAACCAACGCTAAATCCAGACTCCCTGAGGAAACTCATGAAGCCAATGATTCATTAGTTATGAATCTAGACGATGGTATCGGTAGCTTTTTGAACATTGGATTTTCAAATCTCTGCTCGAATAATTCAGATCTGCAGGAGGCTGCATTCAATTTGTTGGCAATGATCCCGGAGCGATTTAATATTAATTTTGGTCGTGAAATCAGAGGTGGCAAGGGCTTCGGCATTCCTAAGAAAGAGGTCAGTATGTCGGTTGTATTCAGCGAAGTCGTCGCAAGTACACATATCGAACTGACGTATGATTTCCTCCTCGAATTCAGCAGGTCTTTCAAGTCCTTTTCCAAGGAGCAGGGAAACAATGCTATCCTTTATGCTGCCCCTTGGGTGAAAAATATTTATAGCGCCCAAAGAGAGGGAGGCAATGACGCTGCAAGCTTGATTCGGATCTTCTTGGACATTGCAGTATGGAGCCCAGATCATTACACAAGTCTTCTCTTGAACTTTTGGCCGGCATTGTGCTTACAGGAAGAGTTGACTGATGTTCTTGTTGACGAAGTGATTCGATTCGCCGTAGAGCGTGGGTCCCAAGAAATGGAAATTGAGGATGTACTGGCAGTGTTGACTTCTTGCCCTACGTTAAGTATCTGTGGTACAGTCATTACGAGAGCTAGAAAGATTCTCAACAGGCCTCTTCCTCTTAATGAGAGATTGTTGACTAATCATCCTGATTGGACGGAGCTGGATGTTTTAATCCGACTGGTTGGCTCTCTCTCGTTCGAATCTTTATTGATTGCTGAAGTATATCTGCCTGAAATTATCCTTCTGGTTTCTTCTCTCATATATACTGGACCATATTCGTTCAGGAACTCTCTATGCAACCTATTGGTTAATGTTTTGCATGCCTTCTCATGTTGCGATCGGATATCGGCCGAGCAGAGATCTCATATTGTGTCAATATGGAATGATCTGACCTCAACCAAGGGTAAGCTGCTCTTTGGGTTGAGTGACGATATGAAAGATATTAGCTATGATTACTTCAGTCTCGCATCTATTTCCCACATCGAAAACTTCTGCTTGATACTAATGGATATAATTGCCAGCGCTAGTCCGACAGTGCAGAAGGCCAATGTTTGGAGATCAAGATGGAGTAGCTTGGTGATCAGTGCCTGTTTTGCTGACAATCCATCACTGCAGTGCAGGTGCTTTTTGGTTCTTGGGTCTTTGGCCAAAATAGAAGTTGAAGATGCCGTGGTAACTCAGGTATTGCAAGTGTTGTACAACTCCCTAACGTCAACGAAGAATCAAATGCTTAATGAAGAGTATGGCGTATGCACGCTTATTTGTTTGACCAAGATGATGGATGGACTAAGCGACCAGTCGGCATATCACTCGAGAATGTTCTGGCTTGGTATTGCTCTTTTACACTCTCAGAATTCTAATCTGTTTAGTCATGGTCTCCTCCTGATTGAGTCCAATTTGAGAACGCTGGACAACCTCGGAGCTTTCAAGGATATTAGCATGGCTGAGTTTTTGTTAGAAGGTCGTCAAGCTTTTGAAAGTCAATGGGGTCCGATTCAGGAACTGATGGATGTTAAGTTCACTGTGGAATATTTTGACTTGTGTCTATCTGCAGTGGTGTTGAAAGGCATGGAGAAGGCATCCACTAGAGTTGATAGTTTGCAGGCCATGGAAACTTTTCTGGAGATCAGTTCCAAAAATAGCGTGAAAGTTCAAGAGAGCCAGAAATATGCTTCGTATCTGTGCTATTTATATTTCTTGTTTCTTGGTTGCAGAAGTCAGACAGAACTGAAGGATTTGCTTTGGATTGCAGGATATCCTGATGATCATATGAATGAAGAACTAGCAAATGAGAATGACCTGCCCTCGCTACTTGAAGAGTATATTAGCCAAGACTCGTTTGACACTACTATAGCCCTGTATCTGGGTGGTCAACTATTCCGATCGAGTAGTGAGTATGATGTCTCTGGCTTAAGGTTTTTGGGAAGTCTACGGTTCGTAGGTGAGACGAACCTCGCTAAGAAGTGCATGGTTTATGCTACTGTCCGTTCTAGATTGTTGAAACTGACGGAGTTCGGTAGCCAGAAGTCAATGATGAAGAGTATCTTAGCAGCTGGAACTGGAATGCTGGTTAATTATGACGAATTCCGCAAACTGCCTCAATACAGAGCTCAACTTGAAGAAATGCTGGAGGAGAGTGGGTTCAAGCCGCTTCCTGACCATGACGACACAGTTGTAGTCTCTTCCTCTGTTAGTACTTTCAGCCAAACTAATGAAGTGGGATCGGACATGAAACTTCGTCTGGCTAACCTTGTAAGAGGTATGGTCGTGAAGGATGTATGATTGATGCATTCTATTTTTTTTATTTATTTTTTAATGTAGGAATAATGAACTATTTATATTTACAAATGTATATAAACTGTATCAGGAATGGATTGATCTCGCAGTCGCAGTGCGAAACGAAGTAGCATGGACGGATTTAAAAGGGGCAGCCATAGAGGAAAAATTAAACATTAAAATATAAAAAATAGCAGTAATAAATATTGATACCAACGCAGAAATGATTCTAGGCATGTTCGGCTTTGGCCGCCGCTCGGCGAAGGAACTTGCGCTCAAAACCTGTTTTATGTAGGCGATAGAGCAGCATTGTAGCCCTGGCATCTTCAACAGAAGAATGCTGCCCTTCTTGGATGGTTAAGCCTATAAAATGCTTAGACAGAGTTTTAAGACTTGGCGTACGACCTTTGGCTATTTCTCTGAACGGTCCATATGCAGCTGTATCTCTAATGCTACCTCGTGGGTGCGAAAGGTTCATGACTTCAAGGTCATGTTTGACAGAATGGCCGACCAAAACACAGTTTTTGAGTATTTCTGAGACTTGTGTCTGTACGTCCCTTAGAGACGGCGCCCCTTTCACGGAGTGAGGAGTAACACCACTGACCCATGTTCTCCAATCGACGACACGTTCGCTTGGCCTGACAAACGTATCCAGTAGTACGTATCCAAAATAATTAACGATAGATACACGGGCAAGTATTGAGGTTTTCCCATCTACTCCCGCACCGACAAACTCACAATCAATCGCAACGAAACGACCCTTATCGGTCTTCCGGGACTCATAACGAACCGGTGTGGAAATATTCTTATGGTTGGTAATGTCGATATCATCGAGAACAAGAAGATTTGCGGCCGTCGAAGATGATGGAAGCGGAGGAGCAGCTTTAGAAGCAGTTACCGTGTAATTACCTGGAGGCGTGCTTTGGTCAGTTGTAAGTGACTTATTAATATCTTTCAGCATCTGCTGTTTCTCAGGGGACAACTTCACACTCTTTTTAGAGCCCATCCTGGCTCGTTCTTTTATAACTTTGGATCCCTTCGATTTGATCCCTAAAGACTTCTGGAGCGTTTTCCAATTTGAAGAAAGAGAGCTTGGAGCAGAAGAAGACATTTCGCTTAGACGATAGACAAACTTACCAAAAGATCAAGAAATCTTATTCCTTGAATAAGACGGTGTTTGATCAGATGGCCGTCTCGTTGTAAACCAGTTGCTTAACATAGGGACGGATCATGCGGCTACAGAAATTTCATATGGAGATGAGATCCTAGTGATGAAGCGGCTAGTATTACCCATTGGCCTACTGCGATAAACGAAGTGTGGGACCATGCCCGAGAATAACAAAAGGGACAGGACGATGACAGGGTATGCTCCGCATGAAGGAGATGAGACGCCACCAAAAAAACCACGCACTAATGGCGTTCCTGGTATTATGTCCCAGCAGAACAGAGATAGGATTGCTGAAGCCAAAGCCCGTGTGGCAGCTCTAGCATTGAAGAGCAAGCAGTCAAGCGCTGGAAAGAACGATTCTTTGGCATCTGTGACCAAACACAAGATCGAATCTGATAACAGTGCTAATAATGCGACGAAGAAGCTTCTTCCAAACGCTAACAGCATGAGCAAGACCACAGCATCTAGCGCTTCCGAGTTGATGGCCAAAATCAAGCAGCGGAGGGCTCAGTTGGAGGCTGCAAAGCGTCAAACCCCTCATGTTTCGTCTGCTCCATCACCTGCTCCATCACCTGCTCCATCACCTGCTCCATCATCTGCTGCTTCAAATAAGCATCACGCGAGCTCTGCTCCCAGATCCGGACCTGGTCTTAGTGCACCGTTACATCCTTTATTTTTGGAAACAAAAGCCGCTTCTATAAGTGTTGACCATAAGAAGCCGAATATTTATTTAGTACAAGATGAGGAGCCTACTTCGAGTGCGACTCCAAACCCCTATTTTGACTCTGGCGTTGCTTCGAAGAGTAACTTTGATATCCGTCGTAAACGTGGCCTGGCATTCAACCCACATGGAAAATATATAAAAAGAGCTGAGGAGGAAAGGAATCAGATACAGCTTGAAGCTTTGAAGAAGAAAATCGAACAAGCTAAGACGAAAGCTTCGCAGGCTGGCCTGTTAGATGCAGACATATTGGCTGGAGAGCGCAGCTTCAAACCTTCGCCACCGCCCCTCGTAGAATGGTGGGACGAAACTCTTGTTGCTAACGCATCTGTTGGATATAATGAAATCATGGACACGCCAGCTAGTATCACACATTATATTCAACATCCCATTCCAATCAATGCTCCATGGGAGAAGAATCTCCCAACTCAAGTTCGACTTCATCTTACAAAACGAGAAACGAAGCGAATGCGCAAGAACGACCGAGCTGAGCGTCATAAAGAAGCCCAGGATCGCATTCGACTTGGACTCGACCCAGCCCCCCCTCCTAAGATCAAGCCTTCTAATGTCATGAGCGTGTTTGCGAATGAGGCCATCAAAGATCCTACTCTTATGGAGTTGAGAGCAAAAACTGAAGTCGCCCAACGTAAAGAAAAACACGAACAAGAGAACCAATCACGAAAGCTCACATCTGAACAACAGTACGAGAAATGGGTAGCGAAATCAGAACGCGAAAAGGCGAAAGGAATATATACTGCAGCTTTTCGAATCGATAACCTTTCGGATGGTAGACACAAGTTCCTGGTCAATTACAATGCAAAGCATCTACAGTTGACGGGGATGACAATATTCAATGCTAACTTTTGTCTCATTGTCGTTGAAGGTGGATTTCTCAATATCAAAAAGTTCAGCAAGTTGCTTCTTAATCGAATAAAATGGACTGAAAATGCACCACCTCGTGCGAATGATCCTGAACAGGATCCGGAGGATGTCCCGGATCTGAGCTCCAATCGCTGTATTCTGGTCTGGCATGGACAAATTAAGACGTCCCGATTTCAGAAGTGGAGTCTTCACGACGCAGAAACAGAGCAAGATGCGAAAGATATCCTCTCTCGTCACAGCTCAGAGCATTTCTGGGTTGAGGCACGTGTCCTGTAATTTAGGAAGGGACCACCAGAGGTTGACGATGGTCGATGTTTCTTCACATGTGCCTAATTTAGACATAGTACGAGTACGAGGACAATTATGTTGTACTTTAGATATCCCCTATTTATTTTATTTTCCTATCTTGCTTACTGTGGTACACGCACGCAGTGTGAACCGACGTGTTTTCGGGGGTCGAAACGCTCGTAAGAAACAAACAAACTATATTAACAGAATAAGGACATGATAAATTAATTTAAACTTCAGTGTGCTTCTTAACAAAATCCCACAAGCTCTTCAACAAGCGGTCAGGCAATGTACAAAGATCCATGTGGAACTCACCCTCTTCAGGAACGTTTTTGACGTACATATCGGCCGTCTTGTTATTGTTAACCATCGTTACGACTTCCAAGAGGTCATCTTCCCCAAGCTTTTCAAGACCATCGGCCAGTCTTTCCAAACCAATCGAGCCCTTTTCAATTGTTTTAGTCTTCTTTCGTAGTTTATTTCCGTCGTCTTCTCCCTTGCGCTTATCGCCAGCGGCGTAGTCAGACCCACCCGATGAGGTACCGCTAGCTCCTGGGGCGTTGTGTCCAGGAACAGGTCCAGATTCAGCCAGCAGCTTGAGTAAGCCCGGTCGATTAGTAGGGAATTCTAATACATGCTCAATTTTATATTCACTGGTAGCAAAGTTGAGGTCGTGGCTCAAAACGTGCTCCCCACTTTTATCCACCATGTGAAGGACGATACCTAAGTCGAATTCGCCCCATCCTTGTTCCTCGATTTTAAACGGTGCCTTTTTCAACGCTATAAATCCATGTTAGAAGACCTAGTCTTGAATTGGCAGTCGGATTGAACCACAGAGAGTCCCGGTAGAACCCCTCTATACTTACTTCTCGTGGGGTTCTGGAATGTCGGGTGCAATTTGTAAGTAACTCTATCGAAAATATTGGCAGGATATTCCTGACCATCTGCTCCGAGAATAGATATCTGGATGCTCCATTCACGCATCGGGAATCCCTCTTGTACTGGAGGAACATCTTTGAGAATATGTTGCCTAGTGGTAACGCGAACAGTTCTTTTCAGAGTCTTGTTGTAAGTTAGTCAAGCAGCTCTAGAGAGCTGTATTTCCTCGGGTCTGCTCGTCTCAATTATGTCATACTTACTTCTGGCATTGTTTATGTCGTCTTCTGTCTCAGAATAGATACTTAGAATTAGTGGTAGGTGTTCGAAGGCGTGAATTCGAACTGGCTGTGTCTGAGAATTCTAGAGAAAATTTCAAACGACTGGCTGAGTGAGTTATATCCCAAGTCTGAAATATCGACAAAATATTAATAACCTGTGAAAGCTGCTATTTTTATTTGTCGGCAATATTGCCCACGGGTTCGCTTTCTTGTTATCAGCCCGGTAGCACAATTGTGGAAAGATAGTGAATCTGCGTATTAACAGAAAATGCCGAAGCTTATGGCGTTTGCTGCGAGCGCGAGATGGCCGTGGAGACCCAGTGGGTGTTACTGCTTCTGGTCAATGCTGCATGGTGGGAGTTTGATGAGCGGCAACCACGAGCAGCAGTCCAGCAGAGAATGCGGCACTTGTCTTGCTCGATTTACAACTGGTCAGATATAAGCTTACAAACGTTTTGTAGCAGTTTTCTATTTAGGGGTAGCACCGGTTTCTGTAGGAGAGACCCTTGGGCCCAAGCCCATATCCAACTAGTGAAGAATTACTATGGCACTGAGCCCTATGCAGGGGTCAACACCATGTTATCTAGTGACGCTCCCGATCTCAATTTGAGCTTTAGCGTGTTGAATATACCGTATCTATAACCTATAGCCTTTGGATCTAGATGTAATAACAGTGTCATTGGAAGATAAAAAATGCTGCTCCCAGTGCTAAGGTCATCGCCAACGTAGCCATCGGAGCTCTAAGAGCTGCGGCCATCGACGAGGGCGACTCAAGCTCAGACTCGGACTGATGAGCGAACAGCTTCACACTGGGAGAACTAATGTTTGTCTTATCCAAATCCGTCGAATTATTGTTGGCCTCGAAGCCATTGCTGTCTTCAGGCAATTGACTTGCGCTCTCGTCGGAATCCTCCCGTTTCAGCAATGAAGCTAGCTCGGAGTCATCGTAGCCATAGTAATCATCAGAGCCGTTGTAGTCGTGGCTATCGTCCTGCTCCTCTTCGAAGTTGATCTCAAGAGACTCATCCTCATCTTCGTCTTCTAGATCTCTTGTTGATAAAACATGCTTTTCGTGAGATGGCAGTGGATCCTCGTTCAGATTGTCTTCGTCTACATTGGACAAAATTTGCACACTAAGGTGGTATTTCTTGTAATTCTCATCCCAAGCTTGGGTGTACTGAGCAAGCGACTGGGGAACAACCTGATCATCCTGGAACCCGCTATCCGAGTTTGAAGAAGTTCCTTGGTTGTCTCCGGAGGTATTTCGATTCAGATAATTGTCCGGTGATTCCTTAATTGAGCCCGTAATGGCACTTGTTTCCCTAGCTTCACCGCTTCTGCCATGACCACCATCCGACTTGGATGACCCCTTTATTCCAGTTCCAGTTCCAGTTCCCGAAGAAGTACCGGTTCCACTTCTAAATGAGGTTCCAGATCCAGTCCCAGTTCCAAGCGCAGCACTATTCGATCCAGCCTTTATATCTGGTTCGTTTTCTGAAACAGCAGCAGCTGGTCCAGGAACCGCATTCAGATCACTTCCACCGCTTGGAAAAACTGGTCCTATTGGCCCAATAGGCGGCATCATTGGCAGGCCAGGCATGCCTGACGCAGCCATATTATTGGTCACTCTTCCAGGAATGTACACGTTTTCAATATCATTTTCGTTAGCCGATTTTGGACCCATCCCCGGACTCACTAATGGAACCGCGGGAGAGGGTGGAAGCGAAGAAACAATTGGAATGGTTGCCTCGTCTAAGGTCATCTCAATCAGCTCGGCGTTTCCCAAATCGACAACATTTTGAATCATATGGTCGATGGGGTTTCCCAATGCTTGAGAAACAAGCAGGCTACTAGCCAGAAATATTTTTCTAATAGAAGAGCACATCTTTGTTACACAACTGTTCACAGAGTCTAAATGGGCCCAACAATCGTTTATATATGTTTATATTGCTTCTGTCGGCCAGCTTATGCAAACTGAAACATAGCATAATCCCAGCAATCGACAATATCATAAAGTCGAAACTCCCGACATTTATCTATTTCAAGATATATTAGCTCAAATTATTACACATTAATCTTGGATCGAATTTCCTTGGCAATATCATGATAGCATTGCGCTTGGGGTCCATTCGGAGCAGCAACAACTATGGGCTTTCCATTGTCGCTACTAGAACAAATGTCGGTGTGTAGAGGAATGGATCCCAGGACCTCCAATCCCCTTGCTTTAGCTTCAGCAATGGCACCATCATTTCCAAATATATGTGACTCGTGGCTGCAGTTAGGACAAATGAACATACTCATGTTCTGCACCATGCCCAAGATAGGGATATTGACTTTGTTGAACATATCGATACCACGTATCGCATCTATCAGAGCAATATCCTGGGGTGTTGACACAATGACTGCACCGTCGATAAAAACCTGCTGGGCCATCGTGAGCTGGACATCACCAGTTCCTGGAGGCATATCGAGTATTAGCACATCCAGATCATTCCAATCAACTTCGAACATGAGTTGTTCCAGAGCTTTTTGGACTAAGAGTCCTCTCCAGGCCACTGCTTTGTCGGGGCTCACCAAGAAACCCATGGACATAGCTTTCAGTCCATAGTTTACCATTGGGATTAGTCTGTTATCTGTCATAGAATGTTAGATTTCAGCTTACCTGAAAAGTCGCTGGTCGCTGGTATTAATCTCTGAATATACTAACCATCTGTTATTCTTGGCTCGCCTGACAAATTCAACAGTTTTGGAACTGATGGTCCAAAAATGTCGACATCCAAGAGACCGACTTTTAGTCCTTGTGAAAACATTGCCAATGCCACGTTAACTGCTACAGTCGATTTACCAACACCTCCTTTTGCTGATGATACCACCACCACTTTGTTCACTCCAGGAATCGGCCTTCTAGTCAGAGTTGGACTAGGCCTTCTCTTTGGGATCCGAGGCAGCCCCTAAACATATTAGTACAGGTTCATTTATTCTTGATATTTACATAGCTCTTTCACTTGAGCTTCCCTTCCCACATCTATTTACATACTAAAGGGTTGTCGTGTCTTAACGTTCGCATTGTAGAGAACTTTCTTTGCCCGAGCTGTTTCTTAATGATCTGCACAACCTGGCCCTGAGATGCTTTCCACTCAGACTCAACTTGGGGCCAGGAGATCTTTGACATGATTTTACCCATGGCCGACTTATCCGACGTATCCACTGCCAATTCCTTGATGAAGTCATTAACTCGGGTAGTGATTTCTTCTTCACTGGCAATTTCAACTTTGCCTTGCAATTCTTGCAGAATAGCAATCTCGCTTTCTTCTTTCTCAACCAGATCTGGCCGGTTACCGCTCTGGTACTCCTCAATTGATTTCTGACGCTTCTTGATCAATGATCCCACTAGACTGTGAAAGCTGATGTCTGTGGCGACCGAATCCGGCTTGTCGATATTAGCATTTTTGATAGCAGCCATGACAGCACGAATTGTAGTTTTCCGGGTGTTGTCTCCAGATCTCATTGCGTCCTTCAAATTTTGTCGGACAACAGCCATAATGGGAGGTTCGGTCGATGCATATCTGACAAGCTTCACTGTGCGTGCAGCGGCCTGACGGCGAAATAATGAGATCATGGTGAACTGGGGCCTAAGCAAGGTCTGAAGTGAATTTTAGTCAGATCATTCGATCTTCTCGCGGCTGAGATATGCAGGTTCGAAATTCTGTGATCCTCCTCCTGCATCCAGCTATATAAAATTAAGTAGGTGAGAAGTAGTCCTACGACCTGACTGCGATGCTAATTCGCTCTCGCTCGGTCAGCAGGCTCATATCGAGAACGGCATTCCGTTTTCTTGAAGTTTCTGATGTGACAAGATGCCAGGCGTTTTATCCTGATGTGCTTGGAATCAGACATTCTCGGGGCTACTCTCAGATGTCTAATTCTGTATCTTACTTGGATGAACCAATATTGGGTAGCGTCTCTCTATTTTCGCCGAAGTTGGAACCTAATACATCGCCTACAATATATGCTTTGTCCACAGCTCCTGGGAAAGCAGCGGTAGCAATTGTTCGAGTTTCTGGCGGGTTGGCAAAATATGTATTCCAACGACTTACGGGGAAGAAAGAACCAACACCCCGAATCGCTCAGCTGATGAGATTATATAAAGTGGAAGTGCCACAAGAGGAGTTGGGTCCAGGAGCTGGTCTCATTATTGAAAGTGATAGAAATGTATTAGATCACGGACTCACACTCTTTTTCAAGGGTCCAAGTTCATATACAGGCGAAGACATGCTGGAGCTTCATTTGCATGGAGGTACTGCTGTTGTCAAAGCAGTGTTGGACGAAATCAAGGCGCTGAATTCCGCTAAAACTCCAATACGGTATGCTGAAGCGGGCGAGTTCACCAAAAGAGCTTTTCACAATGGCAAGCTGGACCTAACGCAGGTCGAAGGAATCCGAGATATCATAGACGCTGAAACAGAACGGCAGAGAGAAATTGCTGTTGTGAGTGCTGGAGGTCAATCTAAGGTTCTATATGAAGAGTGGCGAGAGCGTATTGTTCACAACGCAGCATTGTTGACCGCTCTCATTGATTTTGCCGATGACAATGCAGAAATAGAGACGAGTTCGGATAGCATACTTGAAAGGGCTAGAGCTGATATGAGGGACCTTTTTCTAGAAATCACTGGATATTTGGGTCAGATTCAGCGATCTGAACTGATAAGGACAGGAGTGAAAATGAATTTGTTAGGACCGCCAAATGCGGGAAAATCGTCCCTCTTAAATCTAATAGCCCAGCGAGAAGCCTCTATAGTGAGCGATGTTCCCGGTACTACGAGAGATATCTTGGAGGTAGGGATGAACGTGAATGGATATAAGATAGTTTTTGGCGACACTGCTGGACTGCGGTCGCTGGACGCTGTATTAAATGACCCAATGGCTAAAATAGAGGCTGAAGGTATCAGAAGAGCTAGGCAGAGGTTCCAGACTGGAGACGTGATCTTGGCGGTTGTGCCGGTAGATACTATAAGCGGGGAGAGCAAGATTTTGGAGGAAATTCAGCAAGAAATCACAGCTCTTGGTAAGAAAACAATAGTGGTTGTAAATAAGATGGATCTGTTACATGTGGAAACCGATGGATATGAAGACACTGTGGTCTCAGATTTTTCTTGTGCTTTGAAGTTGCCCAGGGAGAATATACTACTAGCCTCGTGCAAGACAGGACAGGGGATTCAAGAACTGACAAAGCTCATATCAAGCATATGCGAAGAACTTACTCTGTCACCGGATGGCTCTATCCCACTTGGAGCATCTCAGAGAGTTCAGGATTTACTGGAGTCGGATGTTATACAGGGATTGGACAACTTTGAGACCAGTCTTAGAAGTGAAGACGTGGTGCTTGCTCTGGCGGAGCTTCAAACAGCCATTGATGGTATCGGAAAGATCACTGGCCGAGGAGTGGGTGTAGATGAGATACTGGGTGTTGTTTTCGGTAATTTTTGCATTGGAAAATAGTCAGAGCTAGTTGTCAAGCTATGGTTTCCCCATGTTTCATGTTGATGATTCTCCTTTTTTGTAAATAATCTCGCCGATCCCACGGCCTATGCATAAAATGACTAGTTGTGCTATAAAGGTCTCCAATACCATTGGCTAGAGATGAATACTTCATCACGGCCAATGTATACTATGATATAAAGTGCGCTACTAAGTTATTGTTATTATCACTTAAAAAACTACGAAGTGCAGATGAAATAACTTTGTTATACGGGTGAGACGGCTGCCTTGGCCTGTCGCTCGGCCAGAAGCCTCTGAATATGTTCGTTAAACCAGTACTTTTGAAGACTCTTAGCATCCAGACCCTTTGCTCCGGTGATATGTCCTAAGCACTTGTCAGATTTGCATATACACTCGAAAGGTTGGGCCATATCCCATTCACTGCTAGGATAGAAGAACGTGAGCGAGTCCCCAGGAGCAATTGGCTTGATAGCTCGAACTTCGTACTTGGTAACATCAAATACAACATTTGGATCACATGAATGATTGCAGTAAAGCAGATCAGAATTTAATTCTATGTGCTCGGTAGCGGAAACCTGCACTGTGGAGTACGCAACTTTGTCAGCTTTTGTGTAACCTGTGATTTTGGTTACCACTTCATTGGGCTCGAACCCCCGCGCGCTTACAGCTCGAGAGGTGAACGAGCCAGGATTGACCTCAACTTCCAGTATCCCTGGATGGGATGGCTGTTTCCAAAAGGGTTCAATTACCGTCATAGTCTCCACTTGTGAGAACAATTTACTTTTTAGTTCAAGAATTGACAATTGGCATTGAACTGTTCTCATATGTGAAATTGTGTGCATTTTATACCGTATGCAAGTGCCTAGCGTCTCCACAATTAATCTGCTGTGCATAACCGCAGATGCCGCCATAGGTACATATATCGGTTCAAACTCGGCAATCGGCTTCTTTCTCGATCAGCCTTAGACCTGTGCCGTAGAACGTGAAGCATAGGTTTTCATTAAACATAGATAAATAAATACAAAATGTACAAATACATAATAAAATTAATCGTTAGACATTAATTATCCCTCTTTCCCGTGGAGGCCAGTCTTGTTTTGAGAAGTAGTCTCATTAAAGACGACTCCAAATCATAACAATCATCCGCTGTCATTCCTTCAAACATATCTTCGGAATTTATCCAGTCAGCTTTCATCACTAACTGCAATATTTCTCGGCTGTTTGGTGTTGTGCCGGCTTCCGCGCCGGTTTGTACTCCCTTCGATTCCGTTCGCCCTTTTTCTGGCTCAGTCGTCTGGACACTTCCGTCCACCATGGATCTGGTGCCCTGAGTTTGCATGGAGGCGTCAACCTTCGAACTATGTGTATCAATACCCGGGACATCCTTCATTGAGCCATTCTCTTCTTCTTGTGAGGGCGGTGGTGATACAAGTTCTTCACTAACCACACTTCCAGTCCGTGTCGCAATGCGTTTAGACCTTCTGTCCACAAGGATGATATCTTCATCCTCATCTTCAAGCGAGGAATTTGGTGTTGATTCTCGGCTGTAGTTATCGTTGGTTCTTCTCAGCTTTATAGATGGACTTGAACGCCTGGCCCTTCTGCCCCTCTTCCTCTTGCGAAAGCCCTCCGCATACTCGGATTCATCCATCATCTGCTGTACTTTACTGATTGGTAACAGCGGTTGTGATGCCGGCTTTACCAAGATAACAACCTTCTCACCGTCGTAGACACGGTCACTGTGACCAGAACGAGAATCTTCACCCGAAGCCATTGGAGACATGTAAAAGTCACGACCACTTACTTGCTCTTGCAAGTCAGGTTGGGAGTCGGGAATCGACTCAATGACATCGTCCACAGGCCCAATAACCTCTTCGGAACCGGGACTAACATCAAGAACAGGCCCTTCTCCAGTCGATGACTGAACGGTCGCTTTTGCCACTTGTTGAACCAGATTGTCAACTGTTTCCACAACTATGTCTTTCTTGGTGTTCGGAATCGAATCTTCTGCAGATAACTGAGTCTCTGAGATATATGACTGGACCTCTGGTACTGGATCACTGACATCTTCGCGAGAAGCCGATTCAGAAAACAGTTCTACCTCCATTCCTTTCGTATTATCTACCTGTAATGATTCTGAAGTTTCAATCGTGCCATCGTCGCCGCTAGACACTTCTTCAATTGTCGAAGCCGGAAGCACACCAGCAGCAATTGAAGACGACTCGGCCGGATCAGGTAAGTTCGCAGGTTGAGTCTCTAAATCAAGCTCAGCCTGTTCCATATGATTAAATTCATTGGAAACCGCTTCCAGTTGAGGAGTAGCAGAGAGCTCCAATGGCCTGCTCCTTTTGGAGACTGCACGCTCCACTGGAGAAGAGTTCAGTTCTAGGGACCTGTCCTGAACAGGTGTCAATGGATCGCTGATTTTAGAACCCGAAATTAAAAAGCTGTCCTTTGAAGCGGGCCCAGTATCCAGAGTCTGCTGGCGAGGAGGGGTTAGCTCTCCAAACGAGTTTCCAAACGAGTCACGGTGTAGATGCGTGAATGTCAAACTGTTCGGTATGGATAACGTAGCCATGTGTGGAAATTTCTTGGGGAGCCTGACCTTGTATTCTCCACCTAAGTTAAGGCTATTTACAGCAAGAACAAGTTCTTCGGGGTACGGAGCGTAGGAAGCAGTCCTATAGCCGAACAAGCTATTCCAAATTGGAACAAATGATTCAACAATCGCCCTCGCCTTGGACTGTAAGGCGTGAGCAAAAATTGGAGAGCAGAACTGAAAAAGCTCCATTTTGTTGAGCTGCAATTGTCCTATGGTGATCATAGACTTGTAGAAGTCGATAACAACAAGTAGTCTAGAATTGTCATCATCGGGTTCCCTGCAATGGCTCAATAATTGAACAAGACCACCGCTGACCAAATTAACGAGTGCCATTTGTTCTTGGGGATCTTTAAGATCTACCAGGAATTCGCGGATGCTTATGAGAGCTGGCGAATTCAGCAAGCGCCCATCGTATTCCCTGTTGCTGAAGGTAAATGCAGCTCTTGAAAACACGCTCAGGATAGAAGACCAATCTAAAAATCCATCCCCTAGATGCAATCGGAGAGAGTAGCACCTAATCGCAAAAGAATATAACACCGACGGCATACAACCATCCAGAACCGAAGACTGTAGAAATGACCGAACTTCGTTAGAAATTACCGAATCGAGCCCCTTCGCTGACTGACAAATACCCAGTAAGAATGACTGCCAGCACTGAATCCAAAGCCGGCTATGTCGGATAAGCAGATTGGACCTATGAATCGTTAGACTACTGCGGTTCAGTTAATGTTTTCGAGATATGGGGAACTTACCGTGTGGGCCATGATAATAGTCTGATGACAGAGATCCACTCATCTTCTGAGGGATGCACTTCGGGCTTCACGATTTCGCACAATAATTGTTCGCAAATGGCCCCCCAAACATCAGCATTTTCAACAGCTGAAGGCAAGACTTGAGTTAGAAATTGAATTTTTCTCGCAAGTCCACTCAAACGTTCTCTTGTCAAAAATATGAACCTCAGTACGAACTCCGCAATGAACTGTGGGCGCTGTAGTTCAGATAAAGAAGTAACTTTCAACATCGTCATCTTCCAAAGATGAAAAATAGGAGTATCGGCCCGATGGCTATCGAGCTTTCTCGGTGATGTACGAGTGCTGACACTCAAACTCACTCCGTTGGTTCTAAATTTTGGAGATACCATTAACTGGGGCGAAGAAAACACGTCTAGTGTAGCGGACACCGCTGGAGTTTGCTCAACAGGCTCCAGACTTTTTTCTGTAAATTGCATGAAGCCAATAATATCAATCGAGCTTTCTATGAACTGCAAAAGCTCCCGATTAGAAGGAGTAGAAGTATTCCTAGTGAAGCAATTATGGACCAAGTTGCACACAGAAGCAATCAGTGCCATAGTATCAACAGAAGTATGAATCTCTCTCTGGATACTCACCTTACAAGAGGTCAGCATGGCTGAGATAGTGTCTGTCATGGATTCCCATGGTAACCTGTCAATAACCCTGTCCTGCAGGAATTTGAAGATCTTCGGTCCGTTGGCATGAATCCATCTTGATGGAAACGAGTTTACTTCAGACAATGCTACGGGATCTGAAGCAAGGACTCTCGTGGCTTTGAATGATTGGTTGACTGCCTTCATATTAGTAGGGGTTGTCAACAGATGACGAAGTACAGCCAGTCCTTTCTCACGCGTGCTCAAGTCACCACTGTCTAGGTATAGTTGTAAAACAGGATCCACGATTTTTTCCCAGACCGAAGTATAATGCATGTCGACTTGATTATTAGATACCTGTGGCGGTTTCATCGATAACAATAGGACGGCATTCAAAGTCTGTGATAAAGCCTGAACAGTAGCTGGCCTGTTATCTTTCAGTAATTTAAACGGATGCAGAAGAAAGCCAATACTTTTGTTCTCGACGCGAGACGGGTCATAGAATATCCGCGGGGTCCAGATAAAAGCCACTGTATTCCAGGCATTGATTGTTGCAACCCTTGTTGAAAGAAACTGCGAATTTATACCAAGTTTGTATAAATCCAACATCTGAACTACATTATGCCACTTCTCTATTGTATGTTCTGGCAGAGGGCCCCAGGAGAGAAGAAGCAGAATGACTGATCTCCATATCGACATTGCCATCTTGCCTTCTCCCTGAGTATTGATGAGAAGAGTTAGTCTGTCACAAAAGTGGTTAAAATATGAGAGCGCAGTAGCTGACTCTGCCGGGCCCGACGTTGCATCCACACCGACTCCTTCAGCTTTAGCCTGCTGCTTTGAACCGTCTTCAATACTTGTGTCATCAATTGGCTCTTCAAAAATTTGATACATGCACTTGCCAATGGTTCGATCGTTGAGAAGCCTTTGATTACAATCCTGGGCAACAAGTAATGCTTGTTGACGAATGGAGGAATGCTGATCGATTAATGCAGAGATAATTTTAGGGAGCCAACGCTGAGTATTCTGAATCATGACACCAGGGTTGGTTTTCAATAAAAGTCTATAAGTTGAAAAATATTCAGATATCATTCCTGTAGATGAAAATGTGGGTCGAGCCACTACTGCTGTAAGTAGCCTAGTAGCCATGTCACTCGTTAATGGCCTCGGTAGTCGTTGATAATTGAAAATATGTAGATATGCCGCCACCACAGACTTGCTGGAATTAGTATCGGTCAGAACATCCAAACCCCTATTGAGAAACCACTTCACGAGATCAAAGTCCAACTGAAATGCAACATCTTCGCAGAAAAACAAATAATCTACCAACCTTAAAATCTGGATAACGGTTCTAACATCAAGGGTATTAAAAGAGGCCTCGGCAACTATGAGATCGCGTTTGGCGTACAGAGCCAAAGAGTTGGCATTATCGAGAAGCAGCTGGGTAGAAATCGAACTGTTCTTATGCCGTAACGAAGCGTTCAGAGACGCATATATTTCCAAAACACTGGTACCAGACGAAGATGTACCGACTTTTTCAAGCTCACTGCAGGCAGCTTTCATGATGATGTCCAGGTTGGGATATTCTGAGAAATCAACTGAGCCCAGATAGATCTCCCCGAGGAGCGAAGTGGCAGGGGGTGACGCAGCAGCGACATTAGAATGAGGAGGTGTTTGCTTCAGGATTGACTTTCGCGGCCTGATGTTATGATTCAGAGGTGTGAGTTTTCGACTCTGACTCTGAGTACCAGCACAATTCTCAGTCTGTCGCAATGCTGGAGTCATTGGAGATGTAGGATTTTCCGCTATGTCATTCTCAGAGTCCATATCATTTTCATAAGAGCTGGCTGATATCGAAACGACCTTATCACTGAAGGCAACAGACTTAAGGGCCGTTCCAGAAGCTGTAGTGCGGTCATCTTGCACTGCTACTGGTTCTGCCACGAGCGTGGGTTCCAGCACTGTCGGGGTCGGGCCATTCTTTTCAGCACTGGACACATATAGCTCGTCCTTCACTTGCGAACCCTCCATTTGTGTCATCACAGAAGAAGAGCCTCTTTGCTGTAGCTTGCGTTGACGGAGACTGGCTCTGGTGCCGAGTCGTCTCGGAGTCATGGTGATACTGGCTGATCTCGGCATTGGTCCAGCAGTAGTGCTACACGAATGGACAATATAATGAAGACACCAACCGAGTCATATATCCCACAGTCGCGAACGAACCACTAGACCTCCAATAAATTATAAGGCAATGATATCAATAGCAGCTGACACGGAGACAGGCAGCCCACGCAATAAATATATTCTGCAGGCAGAAATGGGTCTCTACGCGTGGGAACGCGTTCAGCCGCGCCGCGTTCATTACAGTGCCTAATTAGGCTAATCGCTGCGTGCCAGCTGGTGAAGAGGATCGACAGCTAGAGTGAGGAGGGTGACTGACTGTGCTGTTTTTTAATTAGGCGGACGGATTCCGAATTCATGGAAGTGACCTTGTTGCGTGAGGGCCGAGCCCTGCAGCAGGGGTCGCACGGACAAACCTTTTTTAATAGTAAATGAATCAATAAGTTAATAGCAGTGATAGCAAGTTAGATCAGAAAATCGTCAGAGAGGAGACGGCGCCGTTCTTGAGGACCTCGAAAACACATCTGGGACAACCGTATAGCTGGGTTGACCCCCAGTCATCTTCGTCTGCCGTCGAGTGGTGGATATCGTCGTCTCCAACGAGCTCCATGCTGCTGCTCGGAGACTCTATTGTGCGATTGAGCATCATCGATCGTGGCGGCGAATTGGTTCCGTTGGGAATGAATCGGCGGTAAAAATCGGTGAAGGGTGTTTCAGAATTAACGGGCTCTGATTTGGACTTGGAACGTTGACTGCCATCACTTTTATCAGAGCGGGATGGTGGGAACAGTAACCATCGACACCTGTTGTATACTTGAAAAGAAAGACTTGAAGGAACATTGCCATGGACTATGATCTTCTTGACAACCGGGTTCGGCAGACTGGTATCAAAACACAAATCCAATCCAAGATCAAAGTAATTGAAAAAAAGATCGGTGTTGGTTCGCGACGCAATATTGGCAGCTGCCTTTCGTCGGTTATTGATATGATTCGATGAGACCATGTCATCTTCGTCGAAATCGAGCTCTGGATTATGGATTGACAATCTGCTGTCTTGTTTGAATATTCTTTCTGAAGGTGGTCCAAAGGTCACTATCACGTTCTGCATGCTGGTAGAATTCAAGACGATTTCGTAGTCTCTGTTCCCATTGGGATGACGGCCGAAGACCACTAAGCATTTGCCAGAACTGTGGTGAATTTCTAGATGGTCAATGGTGATCTCAGACTGTAAACTGGAATTCTCAGCTGATGCAGAAGGGACCAAATCAGTTGGACTTGACGATCTATCAACTCGGCTGCTGGAAGTATCAGCATTGCTGGATGCTTTGCTATCGTGTACCACAAGCTCCCGGGGCTCGAAAATCATTCCATGATCCTCTGACCAACTATGTCCCTTGAAAATTGCCATGGAAAGACAGGCCCCTCTGCCGTCTTTAGAATTATTTGAGCTCATTCCTGACAAATATTTGACAACGCTATCCTCTGGCATTTCGTCGGGCACCTCAAATGAGAAGGCCACTCCCGGATAACTGAGTATATACCTCTCTTCTATCTTGTATCCTGGATAAGTGGGCCCAAATATCTTGCTGTATATCTGTTTGAAGGTCAAAATTCCCCCTTTCGCAAGCTCTGTGCCTTTATAAGACACCCTAGTAGATAGAGACCAGTCCAGCACTTCGATCAATCTGAGACTCTGATCCGGACCATCAAAATGTAACCGCAAACCATTCGATTCTAGCTTCAAAGTAATGGCCATCTCGACTGGGCTCTCTTTGCAATAAACAACCTCAATTCGAGGAAAGAATGAAGGATTGGCTCTCAAGTAAGCTAGCGTGGAATGTAACGAGGTGCCTAAATCTTTGCGGGGGTCCGTTAGTCCTGTTGAGCTTTCATTATCAGGCCGAACTCGACGTTTCGAATCATTCGACCGTCTTCATACGTAGGATCCAACCAGTACAAACAGATCCACTAGTATAGCCAGTATCCAACCTGGCAACTAGTTAGCAGTACTCACAAAAACAACCTAGACCCTGGCCTGGACGAACTGCTAGAGGCGGGATCTGTTGATGATCCATATATTGCGAGCCAGTTATTGCACCTGGCAACCTGCCTATAGCGTAGGATGCAGCTGATGACACAGTAGCTGTCATCGCGTGAATCTAAGGAAACAGTTTCTTATAAGCAGAGGGATCACAGAAAGGTCACACACAACTAAACAACACAGAACGAAACGCAGCACGCTCATATGCATATCAATACCACCTGAGGCAACAAACCTAAAGATAAGGTCAACGTGATAAGAGCGCGCAGCTGACTTGCGCCACTACCCGCCGCTCGCCACCCGGGAGTGGCCCGACTCGAGCACAGCGAGAGAAGCCATGGGTCGTCCGGGCAGATCCCGTGCCCCGGTGGCGCGCGGAGTTGCTACGGCGGCCGGGCTCTTCCCGGACCCGGCTCCTCTCGCTGCGCTCGAGTCGGTATGCGAATTGGCCCTCTTATCGTGCATAAGAAGTGCATATACATGTTGTCGTGTTGAGCTTTCAGGTACTCTCCGACCTCACCCCGGAGCTCTGCGCTACGGTCTATTGCTCTGGCGTGAAATTGGCCGCTCGTCTGTACGGGGAGAGAAGATTCCATGCCGAGTTCAGCACATTCGGATGCTGCTTCGCATCCTATGGGTAGCTGACTCGCTCGGGTAGTCGGGCAGCCGGCAACAGCAAAATCTCCCGACAGTTGCCAGGGCACCAGTAGAATTCAGGATCCCATTTGAGATTTCTACTTGAGGATTGCTCGGATTGAGAGCAATCCATAGACGCAACGCCCGTGAATCCACCTCCTAGCTGACATAGGTCTGATCTGCCTCAGTGCGGCTCAGATCAAGCAGTGTTCGATCTTCTAGAATTATTAAGTGGGAGATTCGAGCTCAGCTACAGCACATTAACAGTTACAATAACAATGGCTGTTATCGAAGAGGTGGAGGACAGTCGTGTATCGGAGACTAGCACATCAGAAAGTGGTATGTTACCTAGGGCTGTAAATCACGTACGAACGAAATGCTCTGGAATTTAAGCCGGAGAAGGGGCTGGGTCCTAACTCTCGCAGCAGATACTCCAAACTACACATTCAAGCAGACCCTGGACGATATAACTGTGACTATTCCATTATCTGTTAGTACTAGGGCCAAATTTGTGAATGCTAACTTCACTGCTCGATCGATTGAAGCTTCCCTGAAAACCAGCCCGGATGTATTCCTTATTAAAGGAGAGCTGTTCAATGATATTGTAGTGGATGAATCGACTTGGTCAGTAGTGGATCAGAAGGAGCTGGTGTTTAATCTGGAAAAGGTCAACAAAACCGAGTGGTGGCCCCATGTCGTTACTACTGACCCCAAGATAGATGTAACCAAGATTCAGCCAGAAAACTCGAAGCTGAGCGACTTGGACGAGGAAACGCGGGGCATGGTAGAAAAGATGATGTTTGACCAGAGACAGAAGCAGGCCGGACTGCCCAGCAGCGATGAGCTGAAAAAGCAACAGACCCTGGAAAAATTCAAAGCCATGCACCCCGAGCTGGATTTCAGCAAAGTGGATACAACCCGTCTATAGCTGTTGTACTTGCCGTTCTATTTCTGTCTTTCAATTGCACCAACACCTGGTCATGTCCTACCGAGGTATATATGGATAGATGCATTTGTATATATTATTAACTCATCTTGCGGGTGCATGTGCCCTGCAGATATGATCTGTAGGTCAACACGCCCTGCATATGGCAGGATAGGTAGTACGGGGAATTGCCGGTAGAGCCCATGGACTGCTACAAAGGCACAACAGTTGCTCCCCTCGGCCAAAGATATGTGTAATGCTGACAACAAAATGAAGGGGATCCATAAATTTCGCGTAGAGGTGAACGAAATAGGTTCGAGATAAACTACTGCGCGGCGCTACCAACTGTGGAGATAATGGCTATCAAGGGTAGTATCGATGAGATCATTTCGCTGCACATCAATCTCGACGTTCAGTACTGTCGATACTCAATTGCTCAAGTCAATTGGCATCTGTCTTTTCTATTGATTCTCAGAATCTCAGCAGAAGCACGTATACCAGGCATGGCTATTACGTTTCTACCCGGTGAGCCAAACAGTCTAGTCAATGCAATAGACTGTGTTCTGTGGGAGGGCAACCGCTTGGTGGTAAGTTGTAGAGTAATGCTGCACTCGATTGAATTACCCCCAGGGAAATACATTCTGCGAAGCGGAGCACTGCGAGATCCGGGGCAGCTCCCCAGCCACCGGAGGCAGACCACTCATCATCTAACTCTTCATCTCAGACTTACTGTTCTGGAAACAATCTTATTATTTTGAAGGATGCTTCAATTCTACTACAGACTGTCTACCTGGTCTCTGATGGCAATGCTGTTTCAATAAATCAGTCGACTGGCCAGATAGCAGTGGCCTTCGACAACAAAGTCAAAATCCTGAGTCCAATCGTCGAATACGGAAAGGAGTTGAAATGGGAGGAGGAAGATTATGAACTGAATCATGAAGAAGGAGAACTTATACACAGCTTAACCTGGGGTAATAGTAGCGATTTTCCAGAGATCCTGACGGGTTCGGGAAATTTAGCATTGTGGTCGCTTCCAGGCGGTACTCAGTCCAGTAGCACGAGTATTGTTACTAGTCATAATGGCAGTGAAAGCAAGCTACGGCCGGGAGCTGGCCCGAAAGTGGTTTGGAGAAAGAGACTAGCAAATCCAGTTAATATCATCCACTTCTCGGTGGATTCATGGCTAGTCGCTTCAGTTGGTGAATATGATAAGCTGGTCAAAATATGGAAGAGAACGAGCTTTGATAAGGAAAATGTAGACTTCGACTTCAATTATATACCTCATCCTGCTCGTATTCTTAGACTACGATGGCACCAACCCTTTGACATCTCTCAGTCAATTGAAAACACTTTGTACACTCTAGCTGATGACAGGGTCATACGAATATGGGCACCTTTCGATTCCATGGACCCTGGCAATCTCCAATTGTGGGCATCTATAGATTTGCAGGATCATCATTTTGGATTTATGCTGGACAATAGAGATCTATCGCGTGCAATTGAGAGCAGTGTGGTCTCAAATGGAGCCACTCCAAACGAAGATTTGTCTAGCGTTATCAGTCTAGCGCAATGTGCCCCCGACATCTGTATTACATTGAATAAAGACAAGCAGACAATATCGGCTTACAAAGTTGAAAATATCGGTCTTAAAAGACAAAAGCTGGCCAAAGTCACAAAAATTGTCGATAATGAAGGCTTGACAATATCGGAGGCGGGTTTATTCCCGTTCAAAGCAGATAGAGTTGACTTTTTCACTTATGCTGCCCTGCCAAGTCCTAACGTTGATGCGCTATCCAGTCTGTCCATATTGGTTCACGACTATTGTGGTACTATATACAATTTTGCTGTTGATATTTCAAAGATGCTGTGTCAAACTTCCCATAGAGGACGACGCTTCGCGCTTAAGTCGATTATTACGGGCCACAATAAGTCGGTCAGACGAATCACTCGTTCTGGCGATGGCAAGCTGTTACTGACTCAGTCTCGGTTTTCGGAAAATGCATTGTGGAAACCTCAAGTGTTGCCTATTGGCGTGACTCTGCGAAAGTGTAGCTGGTTACACCCCGATTCCGGAACTGTGACACAGTCCGTGCTGGTTCCCAATGCCGACTATGTGATAACATTACTTGATTGCCAGCAACTGGTTGTGTGGGATTGTCGCGAGCAGGTAGCTGTCCAAATTGGAACTGATGATATTCACATGGAGCACATCAGCGAACCAATGTGCATGCTTCTACTACCAGAATCTGAAGATTCCGGCTCTTTGCATCTTATTATTGTATATGACGAAAACGACGTACTTGTTTGGTCGATTGACATTATTGATAACACAGCAAAACTCAAGTGTAACGGCAATTACCCGTTACCAATATCATTTGTTGAAAATGAGAAACTCCACCTGACTGTGCCAGTAGATCCAGTCGGATGGCACCTTACGGTAGGCTCGAGTTTGGACACCTTTCAAAGAGAGGTCCTTATGACTGTGTCAAATACCGGCATATTGACTGGCTGGACTGCAAGAATTAACTCCGAAGAGGACCTGGAATGGCTCGAAACTACCAATGTTTATACAGGCGTACCTAACATTGTTCGTGTTCAGGTTTCCTCAACAAAGAAAGTGGCCATTACGAACTCCAACTGTACAGAGCTTTCAATCTGGGATACATCGAATAATTTGCTTGAGTTCCGCGAAATGTTTCCCCCAGAAAATTCAATATCTGATCTCGACTGGACAACTACCCCCGATGACCAATGTGTGCTAGGGGTTGGCTTTGCTCAGCAAATTGTGCTGTATTGTCAACAGCGATTTGATTATACAAACAAAACACCTTCATGGGCACCTTTCAGAAGGGTGGATATTTCCAAATATACATCACACAAGATTGGTGACTCCATTTGGCTGAAAGATGGCACTTTCGTTGTTGGTGCAGGTAACCAGCTTTTTGTTCAAGATCGCAATGCTGATATTGAGGACGAAACGACACGTCAACTTCTAGGATCTCGTTACACTCGTGCAACTCTAGATAATATCAGCACAATTTTCGATATCTGTTCAATCCTCAATGGCCCTTTACCGCTCTACCATCCACAGTTGCTGATTCAGTCGATTCTCGCTGACAAGATGGAAATGGTCAAGCATATTCTTAGTGTTTTGCTGAAGCGGCTCAAATTCGCAACTGTTTCAGACCTTAAAGTAGCCGATATAGAGAGCAATTTAGGGCTTGATCCTGGTAAGCTAGCTATGGATGCAGAAGCTTATTGCCAGGAACTTGATAGCGAGGGCTTTGACCCGTTTGGCCAGCAGGTTAGCGTTGAACTAATGGAATGGTTACAGAACGTGTCATTGCCTTATTTAACTCGACATCAACAAATCACACTTGCTAGTGTTATCGAAGCACTTTCTTTCGTTGATGAGCAGGCTCGATCTTTGGATGCCAATGGTATCAAATATTTATTAGGATTCAAGTTATTCAAAATACACAGAGGAATTCAGGACTCTATGTCTATGAGAGACTTCAACTGGGCTCTACACAGTGAGTCTCAGAACCTTTTATTGGATATGGTCAAGCAGCAAACATCAACCTCAGCACTTTTATGGCCGATGGTAAGAGAGGTTGGTGTGGCATTTTGGTTACGAAACGATCCTTTGAAGGAACTGTTTGAACTACTAGCCAAGAATTATTTTGGTGCCGATGGTAAGCGTGATCCTATTGCTTGTTCTTTATATTATCTGGCACTTCGTCGCAAGCAGATATTAATAGGCCTGTGGAGGACTGCTTCCTGGCATAAAGAACAGCAAAAGACGATCCAATTGTTGTCGAGAGACTTTAACGAGGAAAGATGGCGTTCAGCAGCTCGAAAAAATGCATTCGCTCTGCTTGGTAAACATCGCTATGAATATGCGGCGTCTTTCTTCCTTCTTGCCAACTCTTTAAGGGATGCTATCAACGTTCTGGTTAAAAATGTTGGCGATCTGCCATTAGCCATTGCTGTTGCTAGAGTGTATGAGGGTGAAAATGGGCCCGAGCTCCGAAATCTCATCAAAAATCATATAATTCCGGTTGCAAGTACTAGCAGTGATAAATGGTTAATGAGCTGGGCGCTATGGACGTTGAAGGACCGCCAGGCTGCAATAAATGCTCTGGCCTGGGGAATTTCAAATGGGAGCGGCAATGACAGTGGTATTACAACACCTCTCGATGAACATCAGCATCACCAAATTCACGGCCGCTCTGTCTCGTTCTTGGTGGATGATCCTGTTCTGGTTATGCTCTATCGATATCTGCAAGAGCGGGAACGAAGACGCGCTCCGACCCCGGTCACTCCGATGGTATCGCGGCTAACCAGTCCTATGCTAAGGGCCATGGAGAGTGGTCGTCGTACTCCACAACGGCGTACAGCGTGGAGAGATACTGAGCTACGCTTTGTCTTGAAAACTGCATCTATTTTTGGCCGTATGGGATGTGATATCTTGGCTCTCGATTTGGTGAGACAGTGGAAATTTGTTCCCACTTCTAGTACTCATGTCCAGCCGCTTAGGGAAGACATCACAACCACCTCGAATGACTATCTTCTTACGACTGCAGCTAGATTCGTTGAGGAAGCTCCCAATGAAATTCTCCGTGAAAAAATCCCACCTGCGACAAATGCTCGATTGAAACCGGTAGCTGCTGCCGCGTTTCAAGAGCCGGATATGAGCTCTTTCGATTTTGGATTCTGAAATACAGTAGATCTTACATATATATAACTATATCTTAATGCATTGTAAAAAAGAAGGAAAACAAAGAATAAATTATTTAGTAGGTGAAACCTAATACTCGGCAGATAATGATCACTGGCATGCAAAATGTTTTTACTGCCGTTGCCACGGTCTCCACAATAATCGACAGTTGGTATAGGAGCCACATGAGCAGGAGCAACTCAACGACTACTACAGCATTCTGCAATGAAGGGAAAGCGTCAGCAACAGCATCGACAGGCCGAAGAACAAAAGACACTCTGGCACAATTTCTGAATAGTTCAACAAAAGTGCTGATGATAGGCTCCAGAGAAAATGCTTCGTCGCCGACTTCCTTGTTAGCAACAGCGCTACCAGACGTCTTGTGGCTTCTCAATGATTCATAGGACCGTTGTTTAGATGGTAGTGCATGAGGTTCGCCGTCTGCTCCTACAGATATGACGCTTCTTTCCTCGATAGCCCGCTCTGTATTCTCATTTGGAGGACTCAGAAGAGAGGTGTTGTCTACCGCAACCACACTCCCATTCTTCTGAAAGAGAAACTTCATCGTCTTCTGAAATCTCTTCTGGGACTTGCTCAATTCCAAAGGTGATGAGGGTCTATGTATAGGATCTTCAGGCATAAGCAGCGGTGAAGCGGGAGGCGAATTCTCCATAAGCGACTTGGCATCATAATCATCGTCAACATCCGAATCATCTTTTCCATCTACCAAAGTCCCGGCAGGGGGAATACCAACCTTCTTAGATAGATGACTGTCGTGACTGATGGCAGTTCCCGCAACTGAATGAACAGACCGTGCAGAATGGGCAATGGCAGACTGGGCCACCGATGGCACTACTGATCTCGATACCGGTTGAGATGAACCAGCTTCTGATGGAATGTTTTTTTCGCCGGTTGGTCCAGCCGGCTTCCCAGCGAATACCGAGCTCAGAATTCCAGAACCTGGCAGTTTGTAGCCAGAGTTAGCCGCTAAGTTATAGACATACCCACCAGCAGTGCTGAATGTGTTGTATATATCCCCTAACGCATTTTGAGAAGCGACAGGTTTTACCTCATCTCTTGTGTTACGGGGCTCTTGTTCCAAGACCGCAGACGACTTCTTTGGCGAAGGGGAGCTCCTATGAGAAACTGATGTGGCAACTGAAGCGGAACGAACAGACTGATGAAACCTAGAAGGTGACGCCGGGGCCACCGACCGATGAGAAGCAGCTGGCGATGGGGGAACCGTCAAAGGATGTGCAGTTATCGGGGAACCAGCAACGATTGGTGGGGAAGACATGATCTGCTCGTGAAGGGACAAAGGTTTCTCCTTTTTAGGAGATCGTTTCATCAGGTTAAATATACCCTTTGCAGAGAACTTGGGAGCCTTTTCTATATCATCTGAGCTTGTGGTCAGCACTGAAGATTCAGACCTTTTGGCAACATCTTTAGGAGAAGAAGTGACTTGAATGTCACGAGTGGATCTGTCGGCTCTCTGTGATACTGAGGAATGGATGGATGGGGTAGAGGCGGTCGAAAGAAATGTATTTGAGGACATTCTTGTTCCAGGCCGGTCTTCGTCGTGGTTTTCTTCTTCGTGTTCTAACTCAGGACTGCTGGGATAGTCATTAGCCTGGTCGTCGTGCATGTCAATATATTGCTTCCAAAACTGATTCTGAACAGCCTGCTGGTCCTGGCTGCTCTTTCTGCGTCTGGCTACCCTCTCTTCATCGTCTCCGTATCTATAATGAGTCTCGCTCAGAGGGACAACGTAGTTGGGATCATAGTCGGATCTGCGCTTGGACTTGCGTTTGACATTTGTCTTGTATTGTAACGAGCTTCTCAAAACAGGATCAGAGGACTGCCTACCGCGTCGTATCCTAGAGAGCTCTTGAGCCGACACGGTGTTGCTCATAAACTCGGCGGCTTGTGGATGCATCTGTTGCGTTGGAGAAGTGTTTCCGTACTGGCTTGGTTTCTGCAGCTGCCGTAGTTGCTGCTGATACTGGTGGAATTGCTGTTGCTGCTGTCGCTGTAACTGTGCCTGCTGCTGTTGATACTGTAACTGATGTTGTTGTTGTTGCTGATATTGAGAATACTGGCGATAGTAATCATCGCTTCTTTGAGAAGCTTCAGGATAATACTGATTGGAGTAGTTATATTGGGCTTGCGGATAGGCGGAATTAGACCTGGGGATAAATACCTGGGGTCGTGGGTCAGGCTGTACTCGCTGGGGCTGTGGCTGCGCTTGCTGATTTAGCCATTGACCCTGCTTGTCCCTAAGCATATTTTCGGTTGAAGGCGTAGGCTTATAGTCCGGAACCGGTCTAGAAGTAGAATATTTTATTTTCTGGTCCTGCTCTTCATCAGAATGACCGGCATCGGAATAATAATCATACTCGTCATCGTTGCCATCTTGGGGATCGGGGACTAGCGAATCGTGAATTATTTTAAGTTGTGAGTCACGCTTTAGGTTTCCGTCCTCCCCATAGAAGTAGTCTGACAAGGTTGGCTCATGTTCGTTGATGCTATCACTGTCAGAGGTGTCGGCTCCAACTATGCCGGTGGTTCTTGAAATCGAAGCGCCAAAGCTGGAAACCCTTTTATTTAGAGTTTTAAGCGCCTTGTTGATTTTAGTTTTCCGTCTTGGTTCCACAAACACCTGGTCTAGAACATGATCAGGGGACGGAGAACCATATTCTACTGACTGTGGAGCAGAGTACTCTACGTCAGTAGAGGCAAACTCGACCTTCTTAGGACCCATTTACAGCGGTGCCAGGAAAAGTAAGAAGTAGTGAATACTCTGGTTTCTCTTCGCAAGGTTTCCCAAAGTTTACATTAAAACCCTCGCCTCTCCTTCCTACAACATAGCTCACAACCGCAGAGAAGTGAGCTTTCTCTTCAGCGGTTTTGCTAAGATATTAATAGCTCTGGTGTATGAGAATGGCACACTGGCAGATTCCAAACAAATAAGCAAAGCAATTGTTGTATGATGTCAGCGGGAAAGTCAGAACTCGAAGTCTAATCCAACACAAACTAAAGGCGAAGATTATTTTATCTGCTTCCTGTAAGTCGATAAGTAACTGGCAGATGTTTTTTGTTGTCTTATTTCCTGAATCGAACGCATATGCAAGGAGTGCAGATATCCCTGGAGGAACAGCCGTGCTGGATGGCTGGCTGACCCCTGAGCCTCCCGCCCTAGCTAGACTTTATTGGCCCGTCCATTGCTCCGTCCGTTGGTCACCTGTCCCACTCGTGGCCGACTCGAATGCAGCGGAAGGCGCAGAGAGCCATCTACCCAAGGCTTTTGGCCAGCCAGCCGCCTCATAGATCGATATGCATGGCCGGCAGAGATTCTGTTTCTGACCGACCCGATCCCCCACACCGCACGGGTGCATGGGTAGTTTACGTGTGGACAATCAAAATTACGCAAACAGGGTACGCGTCCAAGGAGTTGGATATATAAATCTATCATCCATTGCGCACTGGTAGAACAAGCTTTTTACTGATAACAGGAGAGGGTCACGTATACGAGGAACTGGTATACGACAGCGGAATCGTATCAGAAAAATCCCTGGAATTGAATATTTTTCTGCCAGAGACTTCAAACTTTCATTTACAGTTGTAACCTACCATAAGAACAGTTGCCATGCCACCCAGAACGAGAAGAGGAGATCCCCATGCTAAGCTCGAGGTATGTCAGTCTGAAGATAAGCAGTAGGCAGACATGGACTAGTTACTAACACGTTAGGCCCTTCCCTCAGATGAAGAACTCAGCGAAGAAGAATTCGAAGATGAGGAAGAAGACTTCGTAGGCGATGATGGTGATGACGACGAGGAGGACGAAGATGCTGAGGAAGAGGACGAGGACGAAGAAGGAGAAGTCGAAGAGGAAGCCGAAGGTGCTGGTGATAAGGTCGAGGCTGGCGATAAGGAGGACGTTGAGGATGGTGGTGAAGGTGATGATAACGACGCTGCTGCCAAGGAGGGTGATGGCGATCAGGATGAGGCCCCAGACAATGGTGAAGAAGATGACCAGGAGGACGCCGGTGAGGATGAAGACGATGAAGATCAGCCTCCTTCTAAAAAGCAAAAGTCCGAGTGATTCGCTGTTCCAGTGCTCGCTTGTTTTAGTACGTATATTTGTAAAACAACCTATATATTTAGCTACACGCGTAGATAGGGCCGCGAACCTTCACGTTAGATAATATACTTGTAAGCCAGAGAGCAGCCTTCTTTGGTCGTGGCTGTTCCGTTTGTTTCTGGGGGGAAATTCCGTATCTTCTTGGTCAAGGCTGTGCACCAATTGTGAAGTCGTATATTAATCCGATCTCATATTCAGATAGAGTCCTATGACACGCTATAGCCTCTGAAATTCAGTAGGACGGGCAGCCGAAGAAGTTGAAGAAGAAATACGAAGAGCCAAACCGGCTGATATGGAGGGCATATTTCTTGCCTTTTAGCCACTAATTAATTGAGTATTGCGCATGGCAGAAATAACGATCAATCGATATCTACATATTACGACAGGTTCATGGTATATTACGATGTGTTTGAGTTGTCTACAACTTAGTTATCGAGTGAGTTATATTCGAAAACCCATAGTTGCGGACCACTCATAATACTAAGACTAATACTACTACTCCAGTTATCCCAGTTTACTGATCTTTATCCCTGAAGTGTCTCGCTCACTCGAATGACTTCATCAACCTGGTGCTCCAGAAGTCTGCACATTGGTCTAATCTCCTGTTGAACAGATTCATTTAATGATACGTATTTAGTAGTACTACTCACAAAAAATAATAAAATAATAAAATAATGATAATAATTAATCACAGTATTCAGGCTTAGAAGCCAATACCACTGCCAAGTCCAGCTCGGAGCTCTTCAAAAACATTGTCAAATTGCTTGAAGACATTCTCTAACTCTTCCTTGATCTCTACTTCGATAGGAAGGATATTGTAAGTACCCTCCGAGTTGTCAGCAGATTCAGGCCTGACCCTGGAGTTGTATTCGTATTTGCCTTCATCGACAGGGGCCCAGAACGAACTAATATTCTGGCCTCCACCGTTGAAGGCAAGAACATTAGGAGACTTCTCATCAAGATCGGTAAGAATGTCCTTGGTGCCGTAGGCAATGAGGTTCTTCTTGAGTTGAGCAGGGGTGACGGCACCAGCAGTAGCAAACTCGGAATCAGTAGCTGGTTGAAGCGACAAAAAGTAAGTCAACAAACCAGCAATGTGAGGCGAGGCCATCGAAGTACCAGACAAAGTGGCAACGGCATGAGGAGAGCCGGTGTAGGTGGACAAAATATTAACACCAGGGCCGAAAATATCTACACACTCACCATAGTTGGAGAAGTATGCACGGTCGTCACCCAAAGCGGTAGCACCCACAGTTACGGCGTTTTCAGCAGCGGCTGGAGAGTAGTTACAAGCATCAGCGTTGTCGTTACCAGCGGCCACAGCAAAGTGGACACCAGCGCGGACAGCAGCATTAACAGCCAAATCCAAGGATGGCGACTTGCCACCACCAAGGGACATGTTGGCAGTAGTACCCTTGTAACCCTTCTTGCCCTTGTCGCGGATATGACCGGCAGCAATAAACTCGACGCCCTTGATAACGTCAGACATGCTACCGGAACCGTTGCTGCCCAAAACCTTGACTGCAACAACATTGGCCTTCTTGGCAACACCGTACTTCTTGCCGGCAATGGTACCGGAACAGTGGGAACCGTGGCCGTTTCCATCCTCGTCAACATCGTTCTGAGGAATGGTCTTGCCCCACTTGGCTCTACCTTCGAAGTCAACATGGTGAATGTTGGTACCAGTGTCGACAACGTAAGCAGTGACGCCCTCGCCACCTTCACCGTCATACAGGTACTTGTTGAACGAGCCCAAGCTCAAGGGCTCACGGTGTGAAACACGAGCAAGACCCCAGGGAGCGCTCTTCTCGATCTCGAGCTCATTAGCGAACACACGAGAGTCGTGCTCGACATAAGCCACAGCGGGGTGTCTTCTTATAGCCTCGACAGTGTCGGGGTGGAATCTGCCAGAGTATCCTCTGAGCTCCTTGCCGATATCAAACATGTGCTTCAAACCATGGTCTCCAGACTTGACCAAAGGATGCTGCTCAGCACCAGCAGGGACGTTCAACAGCTCCTGGATGTTGTTGGTGTGGACAGTATCAACAAACAAGTGGTGGTCGGCAATATCCTCAGTCTCGACGTCCTCCTTGAAAACAACAATGTACGAGTCCTCGATCAGATTCTGGGCGGCAGTGTTCGACGTAACGAAAGGAACAGCCTTGTCCGAGTCAATAAAGGCCTTGACGTGGTCAATGATGTCACCAACATTCTTGGCTATGGGGTCGGCAACCTTATGGGCCTTGGCCAGCAACTCGGCCTTTCTATTGTGCTTGAATGCCTCGATGGTGTCCACATCGTGGGGAATCACCAGGGCGGTGGCCGCCGTGATGGGTACTGCTGCTGCTGCCAAAGTGCTAAACTTCATCTTCCCCGCTGTTAGTTTGCCACTCGACGTCATCACCCGGTGGGGCGTCGCGGAGGCGACGCCTCCGGCGGCCGGGGCACTGCCCCGGACCCTGTCGTGCTCGCTTCGCGAGCCTGTTCCCCGGGAGCCAGCAGGTGGATGGCCACCATGCTGTTCCCCCTCCCCGACTCCTTCCACGTCTGCCACTCTTGAAGAGACTTGGTCCGCCCTCCTCGAGTGCAGCGAGTAGTTATGGGGTCCGGGGCAGCCCCCGGCCGCCGGAGACATCACCGCCCCAGCACGCCACCGCAAGCAACTTACCTTGTAACTTCAAAAGAGATCTATCGAAATGCGAGGATGAATATCGTGTCGTTGTGGTCGTGGTCGTGGTCGTGGTCGTGGTCGGTGTAGTAGAACTAGCTGTTGATTCCGTGGATACGTGGGTGTATATACACAGTCTCGGGGTGAGTTTGTGCTTGTTTATTCCTGTAGTGCGATATCGGACGACACCGGCACTTCTATTGAGAATAGACAAGAAACCAAAAACTCAGGTACAGAGGGGTGTAAATCAGAAGGACAAAAGCTCGGAAGGCAGGTAGCTTTATATACTGCCTTGATAAGCAAGCAGGCGGCAACCCACCTTGTGTCGGCTGGGGTTGGGTGTCATAACCAAGGCAGCCGGCAGCTTGCGATCCCAAACGGGCTGATAACGGCCCAATCGGGCAGTGAACCCCTGTCGTACGTTGGCTCTTGCGCTATCGTTTTCAGATGCGGGCTGGTATCGCACGATACGGCACCAAGCCCTGAACGGGCCTCGCTGCGGCCTTCTGAGCTGGGCCTGATAGCCGGCCAGGCTGGCTGTCTCCCTGGCTGGCTCGCTCGCTGGCGTCGTTCTCCGAATCCCCCCCCACGGGCTCTGCGGACGCCGGACGGCACGACTTCTCCGACCTGGGACGCCTTTGTACAACAAGGATCCTGTCTGGAGTGTGCCAGAGCGGACCCAAGGTCCTGATTAATGGACGGCCCAGAGCCGGGTGTGCCAGGGATGGCCTGCTTCGGCTCAGACTCTGGCCCGGCCGGCTGGCCGTCGGTCAGCAAGCTACGGAGCCAGATGATCTCATCCGAACTGTACCCCAGCCAGCCCAGCCCAGCTCACCCAAGCACCCAAGCACCCCCTGCCGACACTCTTATCAGTCATACAGCTTAGCTGCCCAACGCACAGTATCGTTAGCCCGCCTTGTGCCGCCTGCTTGCAGCAGCTTGTTTAACCCATTCGCTCTTACTACTATCGATAGTGAATACTGGGTTAGTGCTGTACTAGAACTCTCTTGCTAGACTAATTTCACCGGCCGGGCCACTTGCCCGACTCGCTGGGCCGCTCGCTGGAACCGCTCGTCAGCTTGGTCTTGTAGAGGCTCTGCCTGGCTAAGCAGCTGTGGCGGCGTTTCGCCGGTTTTCTATCTCGCGACGTCAGCACCTGTTCTAATTCTGCCGGCAGCAACCGTTTGTTCGCCTGTCCGCCAGAGACTCCTGCCAGGTGCGTTATCTTGAGACTAAATTGGTCATAAATCGCATGTTGCGTTAGTACATGCATAATCTACCACCTGACTTGCACAATTAGAAAGATATGCGCTCCTCGTATCAGATCACATTCACGCGTACCGACCCGTACTGGCCGTGGCCTGCGTTCCGGTCGCGACGACGCACTTCTCTGCTCATATGATGCACATTCCACAGGCTCTCGCTGCGTCTTCCACTGTTATCTAGCATCCTCTGCTTGCCAGCTGACCTACCTCCGCCAGCCTGTTCCGCCGGATCGGTCCCCTCAGTCTTTTATCTTAAAGCTCAAGTGCGTTGCCAGCCTGTAGTGTTCCTCGTGATGAGATTGAGAAAAGAGCCAATCATATATAGACAGCTATTACTTCCCGGTTTGGCCTCGACCCTTCTGCTGAATTAAGTTATCTTTTAAATTGGCCCAGGCCCCACTTACCGCATCTGAGCAAGTCTACTTGAATAGCGGGCAATCAGACATCCGTCGCGTGCTGCGTGCACCCTGACGTCATGCTGCTGCTGAGCTTAGGCGTGATGTGCCTCCGGGGGCCCGGCTCCGCCCCTCCGCGAGCGCAGCGAGAGAAGGTAACTCCCGGGTAACTGGCCCTCTGGGTCAAACCACAGGGTCAAACCTGGGGGTTGGGAAGACTGTTGCCTACGATCTGACTATGCTTGCTGATGCTCATGTTCATACTTATACTATGCATGCTCTCTTTACTCCTGCCGATCACTACTCATACCTTATCTTATCTCTAATCTAATCATCTTTTTGTCGCCTGTACAAGTGAAGCAATTCGTGATAATACGACTCACTGGTTGTGGTAACTCATGTAAAATTTCTGTATCTTTAATTTCTCGCCGCCAAGTTTTCTGGAATCCCTTCTTAAGAAGGAAATACCTGTTTCTCCTCAAACTTTGTCTATAACTTCAACATGTACAAAAACAATTCATATAGCCAATTGGCTTGGTTTTTTTGTAAAAAAAAATTCAGAGAAATGCCGCTTCGTCTTTGTACTAGATTTGTCTACACTTCATAATTATTATGATGGTCTCTTATTGGCGCTTTTTGCTCTTTGTCGTAGTGGCACAGCTTGTTAGGTATGCATCTGCTGAATCCGCTATTCGAGTTGTTGCTCCTGGCACCACTTTAGACGCTATCCCCGTGAGAATCGTCAGTGGAAAATTTCATATCGGTTCCACTGGTTCTCTTTTTCGAGGTAATTTCACAAATACTGTCCTTACTGCCTCGCCAGCTATCGGCGCCGGCCAGGTTGTAGTCAGTTCGGCCGGTCAGCTGGGGATTGGATCCACAGCCACTGGCCAAATAGCCCTCGACTCGGCAAATGACAACTTAATATACGGCACCTCTACCAACTTCACTGCCGTTCCCGATCCAAACGGTGGCTTTTATGTATATACAGGCTCAGTCGCAGGTGGTCAGATAATACAATTGAGGCTCGTTCCGTACATCGCTGGTGCCTCCAGCTCTTCCACTTTGAGCACAAGTCTTGTCTCTTCGACTGGTGCATCTACGTTATCCAGTTTGTCGACCTCATCCAGTGCTTCCACTACATCCACTACCGCTGCTGGCTCTTCCAGCTCCACATCTGCTCCTGAATCTGCCAGCTCTTATTCATTCACTACATCGAGCTCCAGTATAACATACACTGTTGTCACTCCTGCCCCTGGTTTGACTCTAACTTCATACTACACTGTGACAGCAGGAGCTAGCACCGGTGCAGCTACTTCTTCTACTACCACTTCGAGTACCACTTTGAGTATCTCTTCCTCGAGCACAAGTATCTCAAGCCTGACCAGTGCCACTACTTCTTCCACTTCTCCTCCCACCCTGACATCTTACTATACAGTTACAGCCTCTCCGGCTCCTCGACCGACTTCGTCCTCTCGAGCCGGCCTCGCTACCGCTGCTCAGACCTCGTATGTCATTCTAACTACAAGCCCTTCGAGTGCTTCTCTTGTTACTTCATATGTCATTGTCAGCAGCCCTCAGACGACACCAACGACTGCATCGCTCTACACCTCGTATGTCATTGTCGGCAGTCCTCCCACGGCATCATCCAGGGCTTCGCTCTACACATCGTATGTCATCGTAACGCCCACGCGATCCCCTGCTCCTGCAACATCTAGCGCTCCTCTTACAACTACATCGATAGTTTATACAGCATCTTACCCGATGGTTACCTCAGTCCCTTCTCCGGCACCTACAGAGGTTTCTGCTCAGACTCCGGCTGTTACATCTTATGTCATAGTAACACCTAGTCCATTACCTGCTGTAGCAGTATCTCCAACAACTACCGGTACAGTCACGGGTCGCACACTGTCTCCTGTGCCGGCTGCCCTTGCCACACCTTCACCCAACTCTTCACCCATCTCTTCAATCGGATCAAGTGCTTCGCTCAGCTTATCTATCCCTAGTAGCAGTGTCGCCTCTTCGTCGTCTCCATCGTACGCTTCCACTTCGAGTGATGCATCCAGCTCATTTCCGGCATATTCGAGCAGCTCGGCTTTGCTTTCTTCATATTATATTTATTCTTCTTATCCTTCGTCTAGTGTATCGCCTGGTAGTAGCGGAGTTTCTTCTTCGACCCTATCAACAAATTATCCTACATTTACTTCGTCTGTACCTACCATGACTAGAGCGTTCTCAGGGTCTGCAGTCGGTCAGGTTTCTAAGCTTCCCGCAGCTCTGCAAACTAGATCACGGGCTCCTTTCCCCTTGCTAAACTCTACAGCAACGCGATCAAATAGTTCTGCGAGTTCAGCAAGTTCAATAAGTTCAAGCTTGACTCCATCGGCTGCACCAGTTGTCGCTAGCACTTCTTCTATTGCTTCTTCTTTTGTTTTGCCGGCAGGTACTGCTATTGCCTCAAATCCCTTTCAGTCTCTGGGGGCAGTATCAGGGTACGCATCCTCGTCTACCTTGTTTCCCACTTCCTCAAATGCTCCTGGAGTAGCGCCAGTAACTGGCTTCGTACCGGCGCCAGGCGTGGCACCCGCAACGGGAGCTGTTCCTGTGCCGACTCCGGCTGCTGCTCCAGTGCCTGCCACGGCACCTGTTCCTGCTGTTGCACCAGCGCCCGGTCCTGCTCCTGCTCCTGCTCCTGCTCCTGCTCCTGCTCCTGCTCCTGCTCCTGCTCCTGCTCCTGCTCCTGCTCCTGCTCCTGCTCCTGCTCCTGCTCCTGCTCCTGCTCCTGCTCCTGCT